>JASKMD010000073.1:0-43330 GCA_030144725.1 Haematococcus lacustris
GTGCTTCAAGTGGCAGTTTCAAAGGGCAGCACGGAGGCATGGCAGCGTGACGGCATTGCTCCTGGGTTGCTTAGCAGCATGGCAGCATGGGTCATGTTCACGACCCAGCTTGTAATAAGTAGGGAAGCTTGGCTCAAGCTTATTTCCAGACTGACCGGCCTGATTGACAGACTGACTGACTGACTCACTGACTGAGGTGTCACCTGACTGAGGTGTGTGCCCTGCAGGGCTGCTTACCATCAGGTGATGACCTGTCCAGTGATTATGCCGCAACCTGGGCCCTCAGCCCTCTGTAGGTGTTGAGGCAGGGGTGGACTCACCAGCTGGACTCACCAGCATCACTCACACAGACCCTACTGACATGGCACCACAGCATGCACTGCTGCTATTCCCTTCACACTGCCTCTACCTATGGGATTCCCCTACCTGCCCTGCTGCTGGTGCTGCGGCTGCTGCTGGCAATGCTGTTTTTCTTTCTGCCTGCTGCTGCTCCTGCTGCTGCTGCTGCTGCTGCTGCTGTTGCTGTTGCAGGCAATGCCCGCCTACCGTCATGCTACAATGCCCAGGCAGCCTCACCTCATCCTCCTGCCAGCAGGTAGGCTGGGGGCGCTCTTGCACAGCCAGCAGCCCACCATGGCCTGCAGGCTAAGTGAACAGAAATTGACCACCATCACGACCAGCACCCTCCCAGCTGCACCCCACCCCACCTTCAGTCCACCCTCTGCCCTGTCCCCTTTTGCTTGCAGCTGCGCCGCCAGCTGTTCACAGCGGCAGGCCTCGACCCCGACACAGGCCAGTACGCGAACTGCCTCAAGGCTGGCAAGGTGAGGCTGGGCCTACCTCTCCCTACCCTCCTCGATGTGCTAGCCCAAACTGCAGAGCAGCAGGAAAGCACGCGGGGGAGAGCAGGACCCACCAGGCAGCTCGTACCCACCCCCACACCTCTCACGCCATGACAGGCTTCGTGTGTGTCACGTCTGCCTCAAATAATGTCTGGTCAGAGGCCCAACCTCTAGTATGATATGTGTGAGAGCGGCCTTGGGATAGTGAACCCCTCAATGTGCTGTGTGAATGGCTCTGCATGGCCCTGCTCCCTCATGCATGCTTGGTTAGGGAGGCGGGGTTTGATGGGCTGCCTTCAGTGCTGGTAAGGCGAATGAGGGAGCAGAAGGCGGTGCCAGCAGCGGGCAGTACGAGGTGGTGCAGAACATGGCCTATACGTCTCTAGAAAATGTTGATGGAAGGGGGCTGGGGTTTAGGATTGTAAGGGTGTGGAGGTTAGGGTTAGGGGAGGGTAAGGGGGACGGGGACGAGGAGGGTGACCCTGCGTGGCGGTGTGCCGACCAACTTGGCCGATGGTGGGTTGTGAGGCGGACTGGGTGCAGGTGCTAGTGGGCAGCCAGGCTGTGGCGGTCTCGCGCCCTGCCCTCCTGGCTGTGCTCCAGCAAGGCGTGGCGGCCCCTGTGGCCCAGCTCACCATCCCCACCCCTCTCAAGTAAGCGACCCAATGGAGCATGGCCTGCACAGACCGCCATAGCACCAGCATGCACACAAGCGCTGCCTAGCAGCAACCCTGTTACTCATAGCTCAAGGCTGCGACTTACAGAACCTTGGCCCTCAACCTTGAGCCTTCATTGCAGTCGAACACTCACTGTGGACCACTACAAAACAGTGTTTTGTCTGTGTGGAGTTCCCATGCACATGGCATACACATAGCATACACATGGCATACACATGGCTTGCACATGGTATACACATGGTCATGGTCGCCTACCACCTACATTATTGCCTGACCCCTTTGACAGGGCGATGTATAGAGTTGGCATGACAAAACATGCACTGATTGTTAGCTGATGACAGCTATAAGGGAGACACACACTACTGTGCCGCAGCAGGCTGCTGCTGGGCCTTGGGTGGCTTGTCTTGCAGCCGCTTGTAGCCCAGGCCTGGGTACTCCTTACTCCTTGCACCTCTAAGGGGCACCTCTACTGCGACTTATAGCATGTACCACCGCTGCCTAGCGCTCACTGTAGTTTCTAGCTGGCCCATGACATGATGTGATGCCATGTGACACCATGGTGGGGTTTAGAATAGGGGTAGGGGTAGAGTTAGGTTCAGGGTTAGGGTTACCCACCTATCCTAACCCAACCCTGACTCTTATCCTAACCCTGATGGGCGGCTATGACACATGTCTGGCCTGGCTGCCCATAACTTGTTGGCACTGCTGCAGGCAGGCTTTGTTGCTACACAAACAATGTGAACGTCCTCTCTCACATGAAACCCTCCTTGCCACCAACAGCAGCAACAACACTGGGCACTGCCTCCAGCACCAACCCCCTTTGAGCGCTGTCAGTCATCCCGTGTGCTTACCAGTGGACTGGGCTGAGTGGGTGTGTGTGTGCTGTGGCTGCGCAGTTTCACGCAGGCCTCCATGCAGGTCTTTGTTGACCAGGCCATTGCCTCATGGGGCAACCCAGAGTATGTCAGCCCCAAGTGAGTCTCACTGGGCTGGGTTGCCTAGTTTGACCTGACCTGACCTCACCTGACCTCACCTGACCTCACCTGACCTCACCTGACCTCACCTGACCTCACCTCACCTCACCTCACCTCACCTCACCTCACCTCACCTCACCTCACCTCACCTCACCTCACCTCACCTCACCTCACCTCACCTCACCTCACCTCACCTCACCTCACCTCACCTCACCTCACCTCACCTCACCTCACCTCACCTCACCTCACCTCACCTCACCTCACCTCACCTCACCTCACCTCACCTCACCTCACCTCACCTCACCTCACCTCACCTCACCTCACCTCACCTCACCTCACCTCACCTCACCTCACCTCACCTCACCTCACCTCACCTCACCTCACCTCACCTCACCTCACCTCACCTCACCTCACCTCACCTCACCTCACCTCACCTCACCTCACCTCACCTCACCTCACCTCACCTCACCTCACCTCACCTCACCTCACCTCACCTCACCTCACCTCACCTCACCTCACCTCACCTCACCTCACCTCACCTCACCTCACCTCACCTCACCTCACCTCACCTCACCTCACCTCACCTCACCTCACCTCACCTCACCTCACCTCACCTCACCTCACCTCACCTCACCTCACCTCACCTCACCTCACCTCACCTCACCTCACCTCACCTCACCTCACCTCACCTCACCTCACCTCACCTCACCTCACCTCACCTCACCTCACCTCACCTCACCTCACCTCACCTCACCTCACCTCACCTCACCTCACCTCACCTCACCTCACCTCACCTCACCTCACCTCACCTCACCTCACCTCACCTCACCTCACCTCACCTCACCTCACCTCACCTCACCTCACCTCACCTCACCTCACCTCACCTCACCTCACCTCACCTCACCTCACCTCACCTCACCTCACCTCACCTCACCTCACCTCACCTCACCTCACCTCACCTCACCTCACCTCACCTCACCTCACCTCACCTCACCTCACCTCACCTCACCTCACCTCACCTCACCTCACCTCACCTCACCTCACCTCACCTCACCTCACCTCACCTCACCTCACCTCACCTCACCTCACCTCACCTCACCTCACCTCACCTCACCTCACCTCACCTCACCTCACCTCACCTCACCTCACCTCACCTCACCTCACCTCACCTCACCTCACCTCACCTCACCTCACCTCACCTCACCTCACCTCACCTCACCTCACCTCACCTCACCTCACCTCACCTCACCTCACCTCACCTCACCTCACCTCACCTCACCTCACCTCACCTCACCTCACCTCACCTCACCTCACCTCACCTCACCTCACCTCACCTCACCTCACCTCACCTCACCTCACCTCACCTCACCTCACCTCACCTCACCTCACCTCACCTCACCTCACCTCACCTCACCTCACCTCACCTCACCTCACCTCACCTCACCTCACCTCACCTCACCTCCTCACCTCACCTCACCTCACCTCACCTCACCTCACCTCACCTCACCTCACCTCACCTCACCTCACCTCACCTCACCTCACCTCACCTCACCTCACCTCACCTCACCTCACCTCACCTCACCTCACCTCACCTCACCTCACCTCACCTCACCTCACCTCACCTCACCTCACCTCACCTCACCTCACCTCACCTCACCTCACCTCACCTCACCTCACCTCACCTCACCTCACCTCACCTCACCTCACCTCACCTCACCTCACCTCACCTCACCTCACCTCACCTCACCTCACCTCACCCGACCCGACCCGACCCGACCCGACCCGACCCGACCCGACCCGACCCGACCCGACCCGACCCGACCCGACCCGACCCGACCCGACCCGACCCGACCCGACCCGACCCGACCCGACCCGACCCGACCCGACCCGACCCGACCCGACCCGACCCGACCTGACCTGACCTGACCTGACCTGGGCCAACCTGACCCAACCAGGCCCGACCTGTTTCATGTGCAGTGTGAGGCTCACCCGTGCCTTCTCGTTAGACGGCCAGCAGTTGGACCTGGTACCGCCACTGCCCAGCTTTGGACTAAGACCCATCCCCGCCCGCAGGTGCTCAACCCCTTGGTTGCCCCCCACCCCCCTTCCCCCTCCCCCCTTCCCCCCTTCCCCTCCCCCCCCCTCCCATCATCGACAAGCAGACATACCTACCCCTCATGTGATGCTCACCTCTCTCCATCTCCTCCCCAATTCACCCCTTTCTCCCTCGTTTCCCCTCCTTCTCATTCTTACACTCTTTTGCACCCTTTCGCCATCTCTGTGCCGCTCTCTCTAACTCCACTCCTAGACCCTACTCTCCACCACCACCTTGCATCAGCTCATGTGCAGTGGGTTGAGGACCATCAGCCCTTGGCCCCGTGAGCTGTTCCCATGGCCCGGCAACAACAGGCGCTGCCCTGCCTCTGAAAGACGAGAGCAGTGGTACCTCTTTGGTGGGTGGTCGTGGTTGATGGTCAACAGACGACAAACCACCTGCCCTTATGCGCACCCACACAGCACTACACAGAGAGTTGCCTAGTTCTGGCCACCCCATACCTCGTGTTCTCTTGTTTCTTCACAAAAGACCCCTTTTTCTATGCATTGCGTCGTTAAGTGGTTGCTTGGGTGGTTGTCACGTTGGCGCGGGGTGGGATGTGAGATCTCAACACTGCCGGATTCGCCGGATTTATCCGCATCGGGAGTCAAGGCCCGGCCGTGTCTACAGGGAGCGTTTCAGGAACCTTCCTCAACGCTTCCTGATACCTTGGTAGTGTTGGAGCAAGGCATGCTAGGTTCAGCCAGCCCATCAGGGGTTGAGCTAACTGTATCTCAAGTGTGACTTCTGTTTTAGGCTCCGCTCAGTGACGTAGTGCTTTACTGTGTTCGTCCGGTGAAGCGCTGCCTCTTAGCGAGGGCCTCTTTCTCTTTCAGGTGGGCTTTATACTTGCTATAGTGTGTAACTGTGTTCGTCCGGTGAAGCGCTGCCTCTTAGCGAGGGCCTCTTTCTCTTTCAGGTTATGGGCCCACGGCACGGGTGCCGATGGTGAAATCGGAGGCAGACGTCAGCGCTCCAGCCGAGCAGCCACAGATGGCAGTCCTTATGCCACAGCCACTGCCCCTGAATGAAGCCACTTCGTTTGTCGAATGGCGACATGGGGCGATGGGCCAGTTGAGGCTGGCCGGGCTGTGGAAGGCAATGGTTGGCGAGGACACAGACCCAGTTCGCAGTGAGCGTGCGTATGCATGGCTGCTGTGCAACTGCAAGTCGCACTACTTGCGACTTGTAGTGGCAGCCGAGACAGCACCTGCAGCCTGGAAAGCCCTGCTGGCGGACCAGCAGCCGGACAGCTATCAGCTGTGGGAGCAGCTCAACAGCTTGCAAATGCAGCCCGGTGAGACTGTGGGGCAGGTGCACAGCAGGCTGCTGGAGATTGTGTGGCAGCTGGCAGCAGTCAAGGAGCAAGTCAGTGAGCCCCAGCAGGTCATGGCCTTGTTGAAGGCCATGCCTCCCCTGCCGCAGTATGAGAATGCAAGGGACTTCATCACATTTGGGTCTCTGCGCTCCCCGCTCTCCCTCACCGAAGTCAAGCGCACGCTGCAGATTGCAGAATCCCGTGCGCAGCAGGCTGGAGTGTCAGCCCAGCTGGCTGCAGTGCGTCTCCGGGGTAAGGGTGGGGGTGGTGGGGGTGGTGGGGGTGGCAGCAGCAGCAGCGGCAGCAGCAGCAGCCGCACGCAGCCGGCTGCCGTGCCGGCAGCCTCCTCCTCATCCTCAGCCGCACCGTCACGCCCACGGGCAGCCGCCAACGTCAAGTGCTTCAAATGTGGCAAGCGTGGCCACTACGCACGAGACTGCCCAGACCCCGCACGAGATGGTGGTATGGCGGGGACTGGGGCTGGTGGTGAGGGAGGTGGTGCAAGCGGGGGTGGTGCGGGTGGTTGGGCTGGTGCGGGCAAGAGCAGCAGTGGGTCAGCCGGGCTATCCCGCGTCACCCTTGCTGCTGTGCATGCGAGCACACTCAGCCATGTGGCTGGCACAGCCCCCCCCTTGCCTGCCTGCATGCCTGCTGAGGCAGGTGTGGGAGTGGGTGGGGCTGAGGTGCATAGCTGCAGCGCAGAAGCGGGCAGTGTGGTCAGCTGTGGGGACATGACCTGCTGTTGGAGCCATGCAGTAGGGCTCTCCCCTATGCTGCCCTGTGTGGTCGACAAGCATGCCTCTCTTGCCCCTGAGCCAGCTGCAGAGCCAGCCTTGCTAGCTGTTGCCTCTACCCAGCAGTTGGACAGCAGCATGAGGGTGTGGGTGGCAGATTCTGGGGCTAGTCACCACATCACCCCTGAGCGCTCCTTGCTGCATGGGTATCAAGGGTTTGCGCAGCCAGTCCCTATGGGGCTGGGCAAGAGCTCAGTGCAGCTGTATGCCTATGGGAAGGGCAGGGTGCGGCTGGCAGTGGATGGGGTGAGGATGGAGCTGCAGGATGTGTTGTGGGCTCCTGAGGCCAGCACCAACTATTTCTCCACCCTCGCAGCAGCTCAGAAAGGCTGGGAGATCAGGCAAACAGCTGACACCATCACCATGGTGTCCAGCAAGGGGGAGCTGGTCAAGGGCAGGGTGGTTGGAAGGCAGTATCAGCTCAGCGGTAGCGCGCAGCCTGCTGTGGTGGCATGTGAGCCGCCCGCCTCAGCGCAAGCTGTGACTGCGGTTACACCGCAGTTGCTGCATGAGAGGCTGGGCCACCTTAGTTACCGGGCCATGGGTGATATGATCAGCAAGGGAATGGTGGAAGGGGTGGAACTCAGCGCGGGGCAGTGCAGAGCAGCAGGTAGTGGGGTGTGTCCTGGCTGTGCAGCGGGCAAGCTGCACCGGCGTGTAGCCGACACGCTGCCCTCCCTTGCTGCCCGGGTTGCGGCACCCTGCGACCTTGTGCACACTGATGTGTGCGGTCCCCTCCGCATTCCCAATGCTGCTGGCTACTGTTTTGTGCTCACCTTCCTTGATGAGCACAGTGGGCTGTCACTCATCGCCCTTCTCAAGGCCAAGTCAGAGGTGCCAGCAGCCATCAGGGATGCAGTCGAGTGGTTTGAGACACAGGGGGGCCGCAAGGTCAAGGTGTTGCGCAGCGACCGGGGGACTGAGTATGTCAACCAGGCTGTCAGGGAGTTCCTCGGTGGGAAAGGTATCATCCACCAGCAGACCGCCCCGTACAGCCCGCAGCAGAATGGCAGCGCAGAACGCCTCAACCGCACGCTGTTTGAGAAGGGTCGGTGCCTGCTGTACAGCAGTGGGCTCTCAGTCAACTTCTGGCCCTATGCCTTGCGCTTTGCCAATTATGTGCGCAACCTGTCCTTGGTGAGAGGCAAGGCGGGAACTCCCTGGGAGCTGTTCTGGGGGGTGCGGCCCGACCTGTCAGCGTTGCGGGTGTTCGGGGCACGGGCGTATGCCCACGTGCCCGAGCACATGCGCAGCAAGCTGGGCAGTAAAGCGGTGCAGGGGGTGTTTGTAGGATATGAGCTGAGCAGCAAGGCTTACCAGGTGCTGCTACCTGGTGGCAAGCTCTTGATCACCAAGGACGTGGTGTTCGATGAGCTTGACCGGGGGCTGCCCACCCGGGAGGCAGATCTGGCCATGCTCTTGCCACAGCCTGAGCCAGAGCCGGGGGTGCTGGTGCCGCATGCTGTGCATGTGCCGGTTGAGGTGCAGTTGCCTGCACCGCCAGCAGCTGTACCAGCTCCGCTAGAGCGCGCGCCAGCACCACCAGGTGGTGCAACCAGCAGCGCAGAGGCTGGCAGCAGCAGCAGCGCAAGGGCTGGCAGCGGCAGCAGCGCAGGGGCTGGCAGCAGCAGCAGCGCAGGGGCTGGCAGCAGCAGCAGCGCAGGGGCTGGCAGCAGCAGCAGCGCAGGGGCTGGCAGCGGTGCTGCTGGTAGTGGTGGGGGCACAGAGGCTGTTGGCAGAGGCAGTGGCGCAGCGGGTGCAGCAGGTGGGGAAGGTAGTGGTGCTGCAAACCTCCTGCGCCAATCCAGCCGGTTGCGGGGTATTCAGCCTGAGTTTGCGGGGGTCAGATCCGTGGCTGTGGCGGAGCTTCCTGCAATTGTCTATGGCTCTCTTTGGTCTGCGCCGGGCCCGACTGGCGTGGCATGCACTTTCAAGGGAGGAGCTGGAGCAGCTGGAGCAGCTGAAGCAGCTGGTTTCCACAGCCTCACCTGCACACAGCTATCTAGCCACTATGATGCAGGGTGTGTTGGCTGATCTGTCTCTGGGCTCTGCTGTGCTGCAGCCTGTCACCATCATGTGTGACAATGAGGCTGCTCTCACTCTGGTCAAGCATCCATTGCATCTGCTCGCTCTAGGCACATTGATGTCCTGCATCATTTTGTGCGTGAGCGGGTGGCGCGTGGTGAGCTGGTCTTCAAGTTCTGTGGCTCTGCAGCCAATGTGGCTGATGTGTTCACCAAGGCTCTGCCTTCTGTCAAGTTTGAATTTTGCAAGGCTGGTATGGGGATGGTGAAGCTCTGACGTAGGCTGAGACCCAGTGGCTTTGGTGTTCAGTTTAAGTTGTGAGGTCTGATGGCCTGGCCTGAGGGGGTGTGTTGGAGCAAGGCATGCTAGGTTCAGCCAGCCCATCAGGGGTTGAGCTAACTGTATCTCAAGTGTGACTTCTGTTTTAGGCTCCGCTCAGTGACGTAGTGCTTTACTGTGTTCGTCCGGTGAAGCGCTGCCTCTTAGCGAGGGCCTCTTTCTCTTTCAGGTGGGCTTTATACTTGCTATAGTGTGTAACTGTGTTCGTCCGGTGAAGCGCTGCCTCTTAGCGAGGGCCTCTTTCTCTTTCAGGTAGGTAACTAAGATGGCACAAAGTTTTAAAATTTCATTTTTTTGGGGGGGGGTCAGAGTTTCGGCCGTAACGTTGCAAGCTTATGGAGATCAAGCTTCACTCTCCTGTTGATGAGCAGCAGGCTTAAAGTTTCACTCAATGTTGTGAGCAACATTTGGTTTAATGCAGTGATGGAGTAGTTATGACGGTTTCTGCAAAACAGTGGCCAGAATTAGGCAACTCTCTGTGTAGCCTGGTTCGTTCCAGCATTATCGCCGCTGATCCTTTTGAAAATCCGCTGACCCTTCTGTGGGCTCTCTGTTCCTGCTCCAAGGTTGTGTAGTACCTCTTCAATCAGTGACCTGGTTAGGTTTGATGTTTTTTCCACTCGCCCTCACCTCCCTAGGCGAAGCAATCATTGATCAAATGCATTAGCTCAGTTTATTTTTGCTTTGTTTCAGTTTTAGTTTGATACATGTGTTTTCCTTGCCGGCAAATGCCTGGTGTGGTGTGCTGCTGGGGTGACTACCAGGCTGGCAGCACCCAGGCCTGCACTCAGGTCCCACCCCACCCACCCACCACGCCCGCCTGCACACCCACCCGCCCCCCCTCCCCCTTCCCGCTTGCCACCTCACCCACCCAGATGATAATGATGGTGGCAGTGATGGTGATGGCGATAATGATGGTGGTGGCAGTGATGGTGATGGTGGTGGCAGTGATGGTGATGGTGGTGGCAGCGATGGTGATGGTGATAATGATGGAGGTGGCAGTGATGGTGATAATGATGATGGTGGCAGTGATGGTGATGGTGGTGATGGTGTTGACTGTGCAGGCACCACTGAGGTCGCAGTGCCTCCCTTCACCTATGACCAGCCCCACAACATGGTGTCCACGCTGCGTTTCCTGGACGACTACATCTTGGTGGGCCATCGCTCAACACCCCTCCTCACACCAGCATTGTCATGTAGGCTGCAAGGCTATGGGTGACCTGCATGCAGTCATGCATCCATGCAGTCATGCATGGGCACTGCTTTGACAATTTCAAGCCCTAGGCTGGTGGCACCATGCTTCCTTATGCCCCCAGGTGCCCATGCAGGATGCACCGGGCGGGTTCTGTTGGTGTGCAGGCAGTGTAGTCCACGCAGCAGCAAGAGCCCGATAAGATCCATCTCTATCACAGTCACCACCACCACCACCACCATCACAATCACCAGGCGGCAATGCAGCACATGAGTGTGATGCAATGATTTTCAAAGGTGCTGCATAATGGCAATGCAGATCTCTCCCTGGAAGGTGGAGCAATCTGCCGCGGGCGCCACTCTCACCTCCAACCCGCTGGCAGACATCACCCTGTCTGTCGTGACTGAGATCAAGGTACTCAGGGGAGCTTTGGGGGAGGTGAGGGTAGGGCAGGGGGCGAGGTTGGGCAGAGGGCAGGGGGGAAAGCTGAGGGGCCAGGGCAGGGGGGGGAGGGCAGGCGGGAGAGCAGGGCAGTGGGCTGCAAGGGGGAGGGCAGGGGGTCGGCAGGGCAGCTGGGGTGGCCGGTTGAGGGCACCATAGGAAGGTCAGGTGCAGGGAAGCAGCAGCAGCTGCAGCAACATGTATAGGGCCTCCTGTTTCTCCCTAGGCCAGGGGCAGGGGGGTGGGGGCCAGGGGGTGGGGGGTGAGGGGTGGGTAGGCTAGGGTGCTCCTCTGTACACGACTCAGCGAGAGCTGGTCAGGGGGGCGGTGGCAAGAGGTGGCCTCAGGCCGCTCTCCTTCCCTCCTTCCTTTATCATCATCAGCAGCATCATCATCATCACCAGCAGCAGAGGGTGCAAGCTGATAAAAGCAGCAGCAGCAGCAGCAGCATCACCATCAGCAGCAGCAGAGGGTGCAAGCTGATAAAAGCAGCAGCAGCAGCAGCACCATCAGCAGCAGCAGAGGGTGCAAGCTGATAAAAGCAGCAGCAGCAGCAGCAGCAGCAGCAGCACCATCAGCAGCAGCAGAGGGTGCAAGCTGATAAAAGCAGCAGCAGCAGCAGCAGCAGCAGCAGCAGCAGCAGCAGCTCCTTCTAGCAACACGACTTGCCAGGGCTCATTGTCCTCCCACTGCCCAGACACTGCCATCATCATAGGCTACCTCCGAGGCCACTGTCCTCCTCCTGGGCTCATGCAGGTTGCTCAAGCCTCACACACTCGTGCACACCCACCCCTGCACCCCCACAGGATGCGTGTTTCACTTTTGAACAACTTGGCTTAACCACCATCACCACCACCACCACCATCATCATCACCATCACCAGCATCATTGCATGACGTCTGCCCATCGGCGTTGGCACAACACACACCCACACAGCCTTAAAGAACCATGCCATGTGTCAGGGTCTCTGAATGATGTACTGCTGCCCAGGTGTGGGTGGGCATGGTGGCCCTGGCTGCCTGCCAGGCCTGGATGATAGACAAGGAGAAAGGTTTGCAGCTGACCTACCAGGAGGTGGGGCCAGGGGGAGCCTGCTGGCCTGCATGCTTGCACGGACACGCACCCGCCCGCCCGCCCACACACCCGCACACACACCTGGCCGCCCGCCTGCCTGCCCGCCCGCCTTCCCACCTCCCCACCCGCCTGCCCACCTCCCCACCTGCCCGCCCCCCCACCTGCATGCCCGCCCGCCCACCCACCTGCCCGCCCGCCTGCCCACCTCCTCACCCGCCTGCCCCTTGCCTGCCCGCCCGCCCAGCCATCCCCCCTCATAGCATGCAGTCCAGGCCACCTGCCGCCCCCTGCCCGCTGCTGCCCCACCCCTTCAGGTCTACCGCGGCCCCCTTGTCGACTTAGTCCCAGACACGCCCAGCCAGCTGGTGGCAGTGACGGTGTACGACACAGCAGCCCCTGAATACATCACGCTGCCTGCTTACGGAGGCATGTGGTGCGTGTGGGTGTCCTTATGCCTGCTGCACTGCTGGCACCGTGCACGCCCTGTCATGTTTGTAACGTGGACTGATTGGTGCACTTCTAAGGCGGTAGATGTACCACAGGTAGATGCCCCTCACGCTGCCCTGTCAGCTGCTGCCCCGATACCTTGGACGGTTACGCAGGTACATCTGGGCCAGTTTTGGGATGGCGGCCATCTGGCTGTTTGGCTTGGGGCTGCTCATCCTCATCGCCCCTGTCCTAATCTGGGTGAGTGGGAGGGTGGGCAGGAAGATAGGTGACTGGCAGGAGGCTCACAGCCCGCTCACCGATCGTTGTGTACCTGTCATTGAGAGTAGGTCCCCACCTCCTTGACCCAGCAATAGCGCTCCATAGACTGAGCGGGCCAGCGAGTCGCCATGCATGGGCGCGGCAGTTTGAGCAAACTTCACAAAGCCATGCATTCTAGGATTTCCTGTCAATTTTAGCCAGTTTTCTCCTGGGGTTTATGCTTGGGGTGCTGCATCAGCTGTGGCAGTTGGGCTAGCTACACTTTCCCTGTGCGCTGCAAACGCTGCAGGGCAGGCAGCTTGGCAGGTTAAGAGCGTCAGCAGCAGGGTTGTGCACAGCTCTTAACACCATCACGCTGGGGGCTGGGGAGGTACCCTAGTCAGCTGCTGCGTCACCTCAACATACCAGGCATGACATCAGCAGCATCAGCATTGTCACATGGCCTTTGTTGTAACGCGACTTGACCATGCTGTTGCGCTGTGTTGCAGTGGAATGTGCGAGACAACCGCGGCCTGCCCCCCATCACCTATCGCTACATGAAGCGCTTCCGAGGCTGGTAGCTGCTGGGCAGGCTACAGCTGCAGAAGGGCTGGTGCCACACCCAGCGATTGGCACCTAGGTGGCAAAGCAGTATGCATGCATGCATAGTGCATGCATAGTGCATGATGGGTCCGAAGACCAGCAGGAGCCCAGGCAGTGTGGTGAGTGAGGGCAAGTGTGACAAGGTGCTGCCACACCCAAGATCTGCATTGCATGGCTTTGTACTGTCGGCACTGTTGCTTTGTCTTTGTTGTGTTAAAGCCCCACACAGGCTGAGCGCCTTAGTGATGTGCTCCACCTCAGCTTTGCTTGCAAACCCCAGACTAGAAAGAAGAAGAAGACTACGCCGGTACTCACCGGCGTGCATCACGGGAGGAGCTACCGCCTGGGGCACAGCCTGCTCCCACCATCCAGCAGGAGAAGAGCCAGTCTAGAGCATGCTGAGTATGTCAGTTGGCTGAGTGTGGAGTCAGGGATGAGGCAGGGATCGATGGAAGCTGGGTGGGAGGGGCAAAGCAGCCTAGCCACCCCTAGCACCACAGCCAGACAGATGGCTGCTGAAGAAGAATTGCGTGCGGGACAGAAGAGCCATGTGCCACGTTTGAGCTGAAGACATGTTGAAGCAGAGTTCATGAAATGCTTGTTCTCTTGCATTATCCTACAGCTGCGAGGATACATCTTATCGGACGGTTGTTGGCCAGCGCTTGTTGTCGCATGTTGGAACCGTCACAAAAATAGGAACCCGCCGCCCCAGGGACATTGCCCATGGACACAGTGGATGTTGGGGCTTACTGTATGGACGTTAGAGCGTGACCCGGAATGTTAAACCATCTTTAACCATCTTTAACCAAGCCAAAAAGTTTAACCAATCTTTAACACAACCGCCAGGTCGCACTCCGTAGCCGTGATGGAAGGCGAAGCAACCGCGATGGCTAATGGCTACACTCCGACCCCTACTGCGGCTCTTGTCGGTGCATGTCTCAACATGTGCATCGGAACGCACATCAGCCCGAGCAGCTCGCTAGCCTCGCGCTGGTGAGCTGCACCACTCTGCGCAAGATTCGCTGTAAAATTCTTAAAGATCAGTAAGATCGGGGGTGACCAAACTGGTCGGCTTACTATCGTCAAACCCCAATTGCACTCCGGGTCGTCAGGGTGTTAGGCTGGACTGGTTAAAGATGGTTAAAGATTTGGTTAAAGCACGTTAAAGGCCCAAAACAGCAGGAAGTTAGTTTAACCAGTCGCGCTCTAATGGACGTGTACCAGGGCCCTCTCACGGCTGCAGCTGCCTGTATAAGCTCACGCTCGTCGTGCTAATGCTAACCTACAGCCCTGTCACACGGGTCAGGCAACAGATTGAGAGCACGGTGCCCATGCAAGGAGTGGGGCGCCATGCCAAGAGAGGGAAGCATCGCCGTAAAGACCCAACGCAGTAAAGACCCAACGCAGCTCCAAGCGTGGGGACCCGTGGTCCTAGCCATCCTCAGGCACTTGTTGCTACAGAATCAATGAGCGGGCCGAAATGTTGACTATGAATGTTCAACTGGGTGGGCTTTTCACACTCCACATCCGGACTGCGCAAACCCCTGCAATGGCCAATAAGTGATTCTCACAAGCGGCGCCTACGCTGATTGCGATCCGCCTCAGGCGCGATGCCTCCCAAATCGCAAGCACAGGCGCAGGCCGAGGAGTATGATGACGATGATTACGAAGACGAGGAGGACGGTGGTGAGCGTAGTGCCTGCTGACGGCTGAAAGCGTAGTCCAGACACCAGAGCGTCCCGACCCGCCCGCAGATGAGGATTACGACGGCAAGCTTGAGGACGTAGAGGAGGGCGAAGTTGAAGAAGATGCAGTGAGCATGCGGCACTTGTCCCTGACTGTTCGCTGTAGTATCGCTTTGAGACCCAGAACAAGCAGCTGATTGGAATGAGGAGGTGGTGCAAGTGTGCATGTACATGCATTGCAGGAGGGCGACAAGGAGGAGGATGATGAAGAGGAGGAAGAAGAGGAGGATGAGGAGGAGGTGGCAACGCCCTGGACGGGGTTGGCAGGCCTGCCAGTAGGTCACAGCGGGCAACAGCAGGCGTGATGGGGCAGCCGAGGCTACAAGGGCAACAGGGGCAGCAGGGGTGGCAGGAGCTGGGGACAGAGAAGGCAGCGGCGACAGTGGGCAGCGCAGGTGGTGCTCATCAGTGATTGCTGGCAGGGATGAGATGGCGTCCAGGGTCATGGCAGAGACAGCAGGGGTGGCGAGGGAAGGCAGGGCTGTCAGGGCAGCTGAGGTTGCCCAAATCATGGGTAGCGGGATCAGGGACTCCCCGATCTCCTGGAGCTAAACCTGGTGTGTTGAGTCAAACCTGACCATGCAGCTTGCTTGAGGCGCAGCAGGGCAAAACATATGGTCAGCTGGCATCCACCAGCACGTATGGGCAGCTGGCAGCAAGCAGGGGTTTCATCAGGGGCTGGCAGCCAGCAGCAGCACACATGGGCAGTTGGCAGTAGGAAGGGGCGTGTTTGAGGGCTGGCAGCAAGCAGCAGCTGTTTGTTCTATGTGCGTTGAGCAGGTGGCTGACAGGGGCAGCTGGTACCAGAGCAATTCATTTGGTCTGCCGAGCCTGCACAGCCAGCTTAGGTGGCTGTGACGCTCACTCATCCCATGACGTGTATCATCACACACAGCTTCATGCAGTCTATTGGTGCCAGCCCCAGCCCCAGCCCCAGCCCCAGCCCCAGCCCCAGCCCCAGCCCCAGCCCTACCTCGTTGCAAAGCTGCAGTGTCAGGTTTCAGCACCAGTAGCTTGACTGGGTGGGGCTAGCTGGAAGAGAGTTTTGGGGCTGGGAGCGGCAGAAGTCAGGAGCAGTGTGTGATAGCAGGCTTGGACAAGGGCAGCGGAGGGAGCAGGTCCCACAAGTGGTCCCCTGCTCTGCTCTTGACTGATTAGGAGCGGTCGGACATCGTCAGCTTCCTGGCAGAGATGAAGCAGGCGGGCCTCAAACAAGTCAACATCCTGCTTCTGGGTAGGTGTCACATTCAACACCGCGTACAATGCTGCCACTACCGCAACTGTCTAAGCCTCTCTCCATTCATCTTCCTGTCCTCTTACTCCTACTCCCTTCTCCTAAGATGTGCTTTCCATTCACTCCCCACACCTCAATGACATCCACTTCCTTCACACCCGTCAACTCCGGGTGTTAGCTCCAGCCCTCCTCCACCTCCGTCATCATGCACACTCAGGGCTGCCCCAGGTGTGGTGGCTCCGTGTGGAGGTGCCCACAGTGACTTCACAGGACCACAGTGTCTAGGCGTCACTGTCTATATCTAGGTGCCACACAGGCTGACCCAGAGCCCACTAGGTGAACCAATGGCCACTAGGCGAACCAATGTGGGGGTGCCCACAGTGGCTGACCCTGTCCCAGAGCAATATGGCATGGCATCTTGCATTGAGGATGCCTCAATCATGGCATGCCTGGTTCATGGCATGCCTGGTTCATAAGTAGCCTGTGCGGTAGCTCAAGTGTCAGCAGCTGTCAGGCCAGTCAAGGCCTGGTCGTGGCTGGCTGCAGGCAAGAGTGGTGTGGGCAAGAGCAGCCTGGTGAACAGCCTGCTGGGGGAGGCTGCGGCCCGTGTGCAGACTTTCAAGCTGCAGGCTGATGCGGAGATGGTGACC
Organism: Haematococcus lacustris; assembly: GCA_030144725.1. Lineage (NCBI taxonomy): Eukaryota > Viridiplantae > Chlorophyta > Chlorophyceae > Chlamydomonadales > Haematococcaceae > Haematococcus > Haematococcus lacustris. The sequence continues at coordinate 16,691 of JASKMD010000073.1, forward strand.
CCCTTTGTGAAGGAGGTGAGGGGAGGGGCAAGTCAGGGCGTGGCAGGCTGACGGGCACACTGGGCCCCTGCAGCCTGGCCAGGGGTGCTGCTGGTGGTGGGCGGTGCTGATGGTGGGTGGTGCCTTGGAACCTGGACACAAAGGAGTGGGCGCAGCAGCACCTCATGCGAGACAGCATGACATTCGCCATGGCAGCGCTGAGCAACCAGCATGAAGCTGGGCTGGGACAGTTGGGCTTGGGCTCGTCAATGCTACATAGCAGAGCTTACAGCAGATCAGATCATAATGCAGCAGGCTGATGTAGATCAGATCAGACCAGACCGTCAGACCGTCAGACCACCAATCAGATGTGTGCCACTTGGCCAGCAGCACGCGGTGTCTGCTGAGTGAGGCAGCAGCTGTTGCCAACGCCGCTGCTGCTGCCGTCATGACTGGCACTGACACTGCTGGCACATCACGCATAGTGCGGCCGCCGCTGCGGGTGATGGGGCGCAGGTTGGGAGCAGCAGCGGCCCAGATGTGGAAGGCTTCCGGATCAAGCTGATAGACACTTGTGGCCTGGAGGACCCTGATGCTGGTGACACCGTGCACTATGCGGTGAGGGGCAGCGCTTGGGGCAGCGCCTGGGGTGACGGGGTTTGGGTGGGCATGGTGGTCATGGTGGGGCAGTGCTCCTTGGTCCAGCCCATGGCTGCCCTCTGGTCATGCTGAGGGGAGGTGGAGTAGGCCAGGCTGGTATGTATGACTGCGCGAGGCTGAGGGTGGAGGTGGTGTCATGGAGGTGTGAGGGTTTGGGGTCAGGGAGAGGTGGGAAGGGATCAGGAATTGGTGCAAGGGGAGTAAGGCCAGGGTGAAGGGCAGCTGCTCCTCCTGCTGCTGCCAGTGCTGCTGGGCGTCCCCTACACACCCTCTGTCTATGTTTCTGCCTGCTGTGCTGTGTGGCAAGTTGTGCTGATGTGCTGGCTGTGCTGTGAGGATGGTGTGCCTGGCGCGTGGACCCTGAGCCAAGCTGGCTGCCTAGGTGTTCCTGCTAGCGTTGCTGGCCTTGGCTGCCACAGGCTCTGCGGAAGATTGCCAGCGCAATCCAGGGCCAGACCATCGACTGCCTGCTGTTTGTTGACCGGCTGGACCTTTACCGGGTTGATGCGCTGGACAAGAGTGTGAGTAGAGGGAGCGCATGGGGTGGGTCATGCTGGCTGCCTGATGTGGGTTCTACTCCAGCAGGCAAGCATGGCAGGTAGCCAGGCAAGCATGGCAAGCAGGCAGATAGGTAGTATGCGACCTAGTGGCGGCAGGGGCCTTGTGTCCAGGTGCTGGCCCAGTACAGGTTAGTGTTGAACAGGGCCCGCATGTCTCAGTGGGCACTGCCGTAAGAAATGAAATGGCCGTTGGCATGCAGTGTAGTGAGGTGAAGTGTAGTGAGGTGAGGTGAGGTGAAGTTGGGCATTGGCATGAAGTAGGCGTTGGCAGGTAGGACGCACAGTAGTTGCTTCACAATGTGTCGGCTAGCCTGATGCATTGGCCTATGCTTGCCACGCAGTACAATGTCATCATGATGCATTGATGGTAATTTGCATGCAACAATGATGTTTAGCACATATTGTGGCAGAGTGCTTCACCAGGGCACAGCAGGTGATCTGATCTAATCTGATTTGACCTGACCTGACCTAGTCTGTCTGGAGCCAACTCAACCTGGCCAGCTGCGGTCCTGCAGATCATCCAAGCCATCACCGACACGTTTGGTCGTGGCATATGGAAGAAGGCAGTGCTCGCCCTCACACACAGCAACCTGGCACAAACACCCCCCAGCACTGACTATGGTGAGCTGAGCTGCAGGCCTGATTAGGCTAGCAGCAAGAGTGCAGACAGCAGCCATCTACTGGGTGTGCTAGCGCATTGTTGGCACATGTAATTGCGCACGAGATAACTGTCATAACTCTCATATGCGCAGAAGTTGATTGATGGAGCTAGCTTTGGCACATGCTTCACCAATCATCTTCTGCCTTCCAAAGCATGCTGCTTTGCCTGATTTTCATGTCTTCGTTGGCATAGATTCCTTCGCGGATCGGCGTGTGGCGGCTTTGCGACGCACGATCCGTGGCCGTAACCCGCTGTTCAAGCCATCGCTGCCTGCGGTACTGTGCGAGAACAACGCCGACATCTGCCAACGCGACAAAGATGGGAAGCGCTTACTGCCTGACGGCAGCCAGTGGCTGGTGAGTTCAGCGTTGGCATCTGTGACGCCCTGCGGGCGACCACGGTGTTAGCGATCGAACTGAACATAAGCGAACATACGAGCGGTGGTCGGGTTGGCTGACACTGTGCGTGCGAATGAGTTCACTTGCTACGCCGCCACAGGTGTCCCTCGTAAACGCCATCACGGACATCGCGCTGGGCCAGCGGCCGTACCGCTTCCGGCCGGGCATGACTCGGCGCCCTAACCAGCAATTCAAGTGGCTCATGCCATTTGTGCTCGCTAGCCAGTACATGTTCTTCAAGAATGTGCTGCAGCCCATTCTCCAGCACGATCGCAAGCGCCAGGTGTGTGAAGGGTGTTGCCGTATTTGGCTGCTGCTGCGCCTCCTAATCAGGTGTCTCTGCTGCTTTAGTTCAGACTGTGGAGCAGGAAGCAGTGATATGGTTGTGAGGCAGAGTCTGACACATCTGCTGCACCACACAAAGCACCATACGTACGAGCTGGATGCCTAAAGAAAGTAGCGAAAGAAGAAAACAGGCTGGATATCTAGATGGATAAGGCAGCCAGGCAGGCAGTAGCAAATTGGACAGCAATGAGGTAGGGGTTGGGTGGTTATAAGCTGACCTCTTAAGATAAAAGCTAGAGGATAGCTGAGCTGGGAGAGAAATTAAAGGTAACAAGCTGACAGGTAGCAATGCAACTAGAGATGTGTTGTTCCATGAGTGTTTTGTAGGTGGGCACTTGCTTAACCTGCTGCTGTGTCGGCCTGTCAGCATGCTCGTAGCTGGTTGACAGCGCCCCTGCGGCTGCCTGGCACGCAGGATGAGGCTGACGACTACATATGGCGCGTCAAGGCCAGACAGCGGAGGGAGCTGGGCATTGGCCCTGCTCTGAGGCCCAGCAAGGCCAACGCGTGGCGGTTGGAGCAGATCTACGAGGACGACTAGGATGCATGCTTGCACGTCTTTTGGATCACTTCGCGTCATTCAGCACCCGCATGGGTTTTGCATGGACTGATGCTCGTGGTTGGCTTGAAACGTCAGTGAGTCATTTGCAGTTTAGGGGCCACGGTATGGCGACATGCGTCCGTTGACGGCTTCCTTCTGCTGATATTTCCCACCCTTGTTCAAGCTAAGCCGTGTCTTGCGTTGTCTAGCTGCTCTGCCTACTGCCTGCCTCGGAGAAGTTCGGATTGCCATGCCTCTTTTGCCTTTGTTGCTCCTGCAGCCCAGCAAATGAGACCTTGGCCTTCAACTGTATAACCCAACCTGCATGCAGCCGACCCTCCCAACCCTGCAAGCAGCTGCCCCCCCCGAACCTGCGTCGTTATCTGGCAAGAACCGCAAGACGGGTATTACACAGCAGTTCACACCAAAGGTGCAACGAGGCTGCATCGCACACCTTGGCTCTGCACTGCCCTTGACGCTACTAAAGCTTTTCCAAGCTGGGGCTGGAAAATTTAGCTGGCATGGTCGACATGCGTCGACATGACAGGTGTCCACCTGTATGCATGCCGATACAGGGTGTCACGCACGCGTTGAATGTGAGGTCCCACGCGCCTGATTGCAGTGGAAGGGTAGAGCTAGGTAGCCTCTTGCCCTTGCCCAGTTTCTTGGTGGGCTGGGTTGGGATTTGGGTGCTGCGGTGACGTCCAGACTGCCTGGCTGCCTGGCTTTCAGGCCCACCAAAAAAAGCAGGAACACTAGGAGCACCAGCGTTCACTAAGTCAAAGCCCAGCACTGGCCCCCACAATGCAGGCTGCGGCCACAGCACTGCCCTGCCAGCCTGAGGAGGCATACAGTGTAGGGGCTTCCTTGACCATCACAGCTCCGCACCACTCAGCGCTGGCTCCAGGGGCTCAGACAGCGGGGTGAAGGCCAGGGAGGGGTCCATCATGCGCATCACAGTGCCTGCAGGCAAGGCCGCAGGGAGGCGCACACATGGCGGGAGGTAGCACTGCTCAGGAGCAGGACAGCGGCGTGCAAGGGTTTTGCAATTTAGCAAGGGTTTTTGCAAGGGTCGCAAGGGTTTTTGCATTTTTTGTTTTTCAAAAGGGCGTGCAATTCCTGTTCATGCAATGAGCAGCTAACAAGCCGTGCAAAGAGGTGTTAACGGGCTTACCATGCTCTGGATGCTTGAACTCAGTAAACTTGGATGCCTTCACGATTGCCTCCACAACCTCCATGTTTTCCACCTGCATGCATGGTTGCATGGAGTGTCCCTATGACACGAGCTTCATTGCATGGGGTGTGAGATGTGTGACCCCTGTCATGCGTTTGGTGCCAGGCACACCAGGCTATGTACTGCGGCAACCACTGACAGCCATCTGCACATCTGTCAGCGGCCATGCATCAGAGCACTTCTTCATAGCATCTTGCACACTGTGCAGACCCCTGATACTGCCTGGTACACCACAGCATACACTACATAGCCGATCCGATGCTAGTGCACCACAGCCCTTGTGCCGCTGTTGTGCTGGTGCAGCAGAGCCAGCATGAGACCAGGCGCTGCCAGACCCAGCCATAGCTTCATGTTCAGCTTTGGGCCGTACACATCATGGCCAGCCTCTCTCTTCACAACCGGCACCCGGGGGTTTCCATTGCTGCATAGCTCTAGCCTCTGCTCCTAGGCAGCGAACCAGCCCTGGCTGGCTGCCCCTCAGGCGGCTGTGTGAATGACTGCCAGCAGCTGAGAAACGAATGCGGGCAGCATGCCACCATTGTTATGTACCCAGCCCTTGCCTTCTTTGGCCCTGCCTGCTCAGCTGCTGCCCGCCCAGCCTCTGCCTGCCCAGCCACTGCCAGCTCAGCTGCTGCCTGCCCAGCCACTGCCAGCTCAGCTGCTGCCTGCCCAGCCACTGCCAGCTCAGCTGCTGCCTGCCCAGCTGCTGCCAGCCTAGCCTCTGCCTGCCTGCCCGGCACTTGCCTGGCCCCACACAGTGTGCGCCCCTCCCCAGCTGCTGTGGTCCATGAGGCTAATGTAGAACTCTGTCGTGCCTGTGATCATGGCCACGGTCCTGCAGCCAGCAGCACCACACACATGCAAGCACACACATGCACATACCATGCAAAAGCAAGCAGCACCCCTTCTGCGCATCACACATTTTCTTGGCATTGCTGCAACACAGAATGATGACACCTTTTGATGACAAAGACAGGGTAATATGGAGAAGCGGGCATTAGTAAGCAGGCAGACAACGCAAGCCAGGGGCAGCAGGTGGGGAGCAGGCACATATGGAAGGCGTGTGCTGGGTCAGGGGTGCAAGTGCAGAAGGGAGTGGTAGGCCCAAGTGCAGGTGGATCCGGCCGGCCAGCATACATACCCGTAGAGGGGGAGGGAGGTGCCCTCAGCTGGCGGGGCCTTCACCACCCCTGCCAGGCTGCCTTGTAGGAGGCCGTAGGGCGGCCCATCACTGCCTGCCTGCCATGTACACACATACCCAGTAACACAGAGTGCCACTCACTTGCTCACTCACACAGAGTAGCACTCACAGCCATGTCAGTGCAGGCTGCGGGCCTGCCAAACACTAAGCCAAACAGGGCATACCTAAGTGGTTGTGTACGGCATGCACGCCACTGGCGAGCAGTGCTGGCGTTGTTTTGTATGGTGAAGGTTTTGATGATAACGGTGCTGGCTGTGTTGCACTGCGATCCCTCTTAATGACGTGGGAAACACAGATTGCTATACAATCGTGGAGTTGAGATTATCCAAACGTCGACTGCTCTCCTGCCATGCTGTCCTTCAGATGTGACAACAGCAATGTGGATGGTGGTGCTGGTGGATATGTTGATGGTGTTGAACAAACAGTACTCAGGACACACAGGTGGGGAGGCGTGGACATGCTTTGCTGGCTGCAGAGCTCACCGGTGGGACAGCTTCACTGCGATAGAAGCGGCTGCGGACATCATGCCCATGGCAGGAGCAGCACAGGTGAGATAGGAACCCAACCGTGGGGAGGCCTGCCGAGTTGCCTTAGCCGCTCCCACTCCAGTAGCCAGCATGCAGCAGGAAGCATGCAGCTAGTGCCGATAGGTGTATGTGTGTTCACATTGGTGGCTGCATCAGGCTCACCAGGCTTTCTTGCTGCTGTCTGGTTGCAGAGCTAGGTCCATGATCAGAGCTGCCGTGCGGGCGGCATTCTCCCACAATGGCCTGACCTTGATCTGCGAGGCCACAAAGGGGCATAAACCGTGAGCAACGATCAAGCACAGTCGCTGGTTGGCTTTTGGTGAGACTGTATGCAAGCATGTACATTGCATGCTTGAAGGAGCATTGTGTATATGGCTATGCTATGCACGTACGCCATGAGGGGCTTGATCCATCCTATAAGTCCTCGTTCGGAAGCCAGGCGCACCCAAAGCTGCCCTGATTCCAAAAGCAGGGCGTGTGCATGGGAACGTAACATCAGAGACAAAACACCACTCCTGGTGAGGTGCTGCTTGATGATACAACCCTGTCACAGGGTTCAAGTGGGCAGCTTCAATAAAATGCGCTCATACAATGTGTGTCTCAGGTATACTGCGTCCTTAGAGGCTTCCTTTGCTCGAGCACATGTCATCGCCAGGTGTGGTGAGCTAGGCTAGGCAAGGTGCTGCTATGCAACAAGGCAGATGTTTGGCCTAGCATCACAGCACATGATTCCCCTACTAATGGGTAGGGGCTGTGTTATCTGTGATCCAAACTGTACGCCTGAGACAAACATCCGGTACCAATACCTAGTTTCCTACCCCCACCCCCTTCCCAGGGTCTGGCGATCGATGTTGGCATGAAACACATGCTCTGATGTAAGCAACAGCTTAAGCATTGCCTGGTGCACACATACATGCCAGTTCAGGGTGCAGTAGTGCGTCCTAATGTGGGTGCGTCAGGTGCATGATGAGCTGCCCCCCTGATGGATGCCTTGTCTACACAGGCCAGGAATCTATGGGCGCTGCCCCACCACAGGGGTCAGTTCACAGTGTAGATGAAAACGAAGGCGCCCATGAGGGGCTGTATTCATCCCAGGCTAGCCAAGCACACCAAGCGCACCTAGCAGGCTGGCGAGGGCAGGGCCTGGACAGGGCACAGCTGAGCTGAGGACCCATGCCCCAGGACCACAGCCTGGCAGGTGGCTGGACCAGGACTGCAATGCAGCGCTCAACATGCAGCATATGAGGAGGCCAAGTGGCGCCCACTGGAGCTGTGCTAGTGGCTGGACCAGCTGAAGGCATGGGAGTAGTCTGGCCTAGGCAACAAGCAGCTGAGGAGCAGCCGTGTTAGCATGTGCCCCTCAGCGGCCACCGTGCCGTGACTGCCCCGCTTGACCTGTGCACCAGAGCTGCCACTTGCCCTGACTAGGCACCCAACAGCCCCGCTCCACCCCTGCTGTGACCATGCGCTCACCCCTCCAAAGCTTGTGTTCATCAGCAGCTGCAAGCCCACGTAGTCACTGGCATTCTGCAGCGACACAGACACCAAAACTCCCAGCATGAGAATGCACTGCTTCATGCATAGCTTCAGCAGGCAATGGGTCGTTCAGCTGGCAAGCTAAATGCTACACCGAGAGGTGCACGCGTCTTCCCTGTTCTCCATCTCAGACGAGCTCACCAGCTCGGCCGGGCTGCACTGCTTACATGCGACAGGGCACGCAGAATTCATGAAGCCTTCGTTCTTTGTGCATTCGCCATTGTCTGCCCAATCCTGGCAGGCAGCGTTGGTATCTCGGCAAGCCACAAGCTTTCGAGCTTCGGATTTCGGGCTTGTTGTGGAGTTGCCTACATCAAATTGCAAGAACAGCTGCTGACAGGTTAACACGCCCTGATAGACGCATTGAGTCGCACAGTGGGAGCATGTCCGTACCTCCTTTCTCGGTGTATCCATGGAATGCGCCAGAGCGAGACGTGGCATGTGAGCTGCAGATTAGAGCTGCGATACATACCCAAATCAGCGCGCCAGCCATGGCCACTTGCCTGCCAACACAGTGATGTGGACCGTAGTAACCTTTTCCATCTCACTTTGAAGTACAATCGAGTATTCTGAGCCCCTAGTTTCATTGGCTGCTTCCGTCTCTGCTCGTGCTCCAGCTTGCATCTCCGCGTGGTTACAGCGCCTGTCATAAACTAGCCGTGGCCGCACATTTTGCGGTGGCGCACCTGCCCGGCGTGAAGGTCGCTGCTGGATTGACCTCACTGGCATCGCAGTGGACATCGCAGGTAGCATCAGGGTCATCGGTGAGGACCGTCGCAGTGTACCACGTCGCAGTGTACCATCCGTGTAGACGTCAGAGGCGTCTTAAGTTGTTCTTGCCGCCAACAGGCCCGCACTCTGCTTAAGCGGCAACTGTAGCTGGCGGGGACACAACTGCCGTAGCCCGGTAGCCACATGTGGCTCTCATGCTCTATGCAGGGTCAAGGGCGCTCCATTTCCAACCGCTGACTCCCCGTTGATAGCCATTTGGCTCTTACCCGGCCATCAGCTCTCTGGCTCATAGCTAGTCGGTCCCTCCGCTGCCCAGCCACCCTCTCCCTGTGTTGTCATCTCTCCCGGCGCCCCCAACACCGCCCCACTCCTGTCTCATAGCCACACCCGTGGTTCACCACTGTAGCACCACACTTGCATCCCGCCAGCCACGTCAGCAGCACAGCCAAGTCGACAGTGAATTCACCCATGGCCAGCTTGGCAGCCAGTGTAGCGTCAGGAGCGCCTGCAGTGCGGCAACCAGGGAGCACACGCCGTCTGCTCTTGTGGTTCCGCAATGACTTGCGGGTTCACGACAACTACACCGTCAGTGAGGCGGCTCGTCTCATCAAGTCCCGGCAGTTTGCAGAGGTGAGGGGCTGTCTGGGTATGGGTACGTCAAAGATGAGGGGCGGGCTTGAGTGAGAGGGGTGTAGTGGGCCATGGGTGGTGATGGCAGCTGGGCAATACACGGGTTGAGGTGAGGGGCCAAGGAGCCTTGAGGTTGAATCCATGGCGTGAGCTGTCTTCTTCTTTGACGGTAGTGGGCGGCCTACAGTGAGGGGTAGTCTGGGTGAGGGAGCCACTGGGCAAGTGAGGGGCTGATTAAAGAGAGGGGCACGTGGTGTCGGGTGGGTTGGGTGGGTGGGTAGGTGGGTAATGGAGGCAGTCACAGCAGCCTGTGGTGTGTGCGACCTGCCCGAGCTGGTGTGTCAGAACTGGGCTGTCAGGGAGATGTTGTCTCCGCATCATTGACTCCCTCTGTCCTGCACCTCAACTGCATGTGGCCACACTCACTAGTTGCTGGGCCCATGAGGTGAATGTGTGACTGGGGTGCACGGCCCCGGATGGAAGGGAGAAGGCTGGTGGTTGAAAACGGCATGAGGCAAACCTGCTGACGCTTACTGAGGCACCGCAATTGCTTATCAGATGACATATTGCACAGCACACTGCTTGTGGTGCTGCAGGTGCTGCCGGTGTATGTCTTTGACCCCCGCAACTTCATCATCACCCCGTTTGGCAACCCCAAGACTGGCGGTCACAGGTGAGGTGCAGCAGCAGCAGCACAGCACCTGGCTGCTTGGTCGCCAGCCCAGAGCAATGCATGCCCCTGGTGGAAGGTATGCCAGGCTCCTTTGCCTGCGTTGTGGAGCCCACTGAGCAATGTGACTGAAAGTGTTACCATAGTCGTGTTTATCAACTTCCTATCCCTACTCCCCATCCCATATGCTGGTAGTTTGCCTGTCATATGCTGCTCTGCCACTCATGGATCAATCAGGGGCCCGCGACACATTTGCCATCGATGCAGCCAAGAATTGGGCAAGAAGCAACGTCCTCTTGTGTGTGATGAAATATACGGGGTCTTAGCCGGCTCTTGACATACAAGGAATAGTATGGCTGTCGTGAATATCTCGTCTTGGGTCATTGGCAAGTTATATTTAATCATCGTTAAGGGTCCTGATTTGTGTTGAGTTATAGTTTCCATGTCGTCGGGAGTTACCACGTAGCATGCAGCCTATGGATTCACAGCCTATGGATTCAGCCAAACCATTCGCAATGCCTAATCTGCGTAAATTTGGCTCAAGGGTGCTGCCCGCTGCATGTCAGCCATGTGATGAATGTCGACCTGCCTGACATGTGGTGTTGAGCTGCAGCCAGAAGCTGTTTTCAAAGTCACACTGTCTGCAGTGAAGACAGTAGATTTGATCTATTGGTTCCTTGGGGTGGCCAAATTGCAAGAGTGTACTAGTAAAGCTCAGATGAGGAGAAGAGTATATGCAGCAGCAGCTGTGTAGGCTGGGATGAGGGAAGCGTGCTCTTTCCCACTCGTCTCATAGAATGATCCCCTTCCTTGCCCCACCCTGCCCTTCCCCAGGATGGCCTGCCCACCCCTTCTGTCCCCTTCTGTCCCCTGTTGCCCTGTTGTCGTCACTTGCCCAGGGCCCAGTTCCTGCTGGAGAGTGTAGCTGACCTGAAAAAGCAGCTGCGAAAACTGGGCAGCGACCTAGCTGTCACGGTGGGCAAACCAGAGCACATCCTCCCAGGTAAGGAGCGGCCACTTCCCTACAGACAAGCTCTCCCAATAGCACCCAAACACTCCCAATCCTGACTTGCCCAGCCCCTGGCCTGATTGGACCCTGCCAGCCTTAGCCCCTGGCCTTGGCTCCTGGCCTCTGACCCCTGGCCAGCCCCTGGCCCTGGCTTGGATGCAGGCCTGCTGATGGGCTGCCCTAGCTCCTTGGTGCTGACTATGGAGGAGTCCACCAGCGAGGAGAAGACGGTGGACGCTGCGGTGGGTGTGGCTGGCTTAGGCTTAGGAGAGGGAGAGCAGGCTGGCTCAGGGGAGAGGGAGAGCAGGCTGGAGGGGAGGCAAGGCTCGCTGTGAAAAAAGGGTTGAGGAAGAGGCAAGCTGCGAAGCAGTGAAGGCGTGGGCCTGGCCCAGCCAAGGCAGGACAGGCAGAGACGGCAGTGTGACAGAGGGGCCACAGCACCTTGGCCCTCAACCTTGAGCCTTCATTGCAGTCGAACACTCATTGTGGACCACTACAAAACGGTGTTTTGTCTGTGTGGAGTTCCCATGCACATGGCATACACATGGCATACACATGGTCATGGTCGCCTACCACCTACAGCATTGCCTGACCCCTTTGACAAGGCGATGTATAGAGTTGGCATGACAAAACATGCACTGATTGTTAGCTGATGACAGCGATGAGGGAGACACACACTACTGTGCCGCAGCAGGCTGCTGCTGGGCCTCGGGTGGCTTGTCTCGCAGCCGCTTGTAGCCCAGGCCTGGGTACTCCTTGCCCTTGGCTGGCAGCTTCCCTTGCTCTGGCCAATAGCACAGCTCCAGTGGGCGCCACTTGCTCTCTCCAATGCGCTGCTTGTTCAATGCTGCATTGCAGTCCCTGTCCAGCCACCTGCCTGGCTCCTCCAAAGGGCAAGCCTCCAAAGGGCACTTTCGAAGGGAGCTGATCAGCATGGTCGACCTGGGGGCATTTTGAGCAGCAGCCCCTCACGCTGCCCTGTCAGCTGCACCTGGGGACCATAGCAGGAGGGGCCCTGTCACTGAAGCGGGCATGCAGCTGCCTGCTGTGGCTGCTGTTTACAAGTGCATGCCTGCAGGCATTGTGTGGTCTGGGAGGGCACCATGGTGGAGTGAGGGTGTGACGCTGTGCAGGTGGTGAAGGCGCTGGACCCTGCAGGGTCACGGCTGCAGAAGGTGTGGGGTCACACCCTGTACCACCTGGATGACCTACAGGTGCGCCGCCTGCATGCCAATACCTGCAGCTGTGCTGTCGGCCCTGGTGCGGTGTGAGGCTGTCCCTGGGGCTGGAGGGGAATAGGGGGTAGTCCACTAGAGCTGTGCTAGTGGCTAGACCAGGCTGGAGTGCTCCTATTCCTGTTGCTGCTGTGGTGCTGTCCCTGCGGCTGTGTTGTTGCTGTTGATCCTTGGTGGTTGCCTGCTGCCAACCTTGGTGTTGCTATTGCTAGTGTGACTTTTCCTGCTCAAACCCAGCAGATGAGCGCCACCATTGGTGCTGCTGCTGCTTCAAACCCTGCTACTACCACTGCTACTGCTGCTGCCACCACTGTTGCTGCTGCTGCTGCTGCCCCCTCCAGTGGATGCTGCAAAGCTTATGTTGCTGCTGCTGCTGCTTTGGTCAGGTTGCACCCTCTGCTGCTGCAAGTTGGACTTGCTTGTCGCTGGCGCTGCTGCTACCGGTGCTGGTGGTGTGTGTTGCTGTGGCAGGGTAATGGTGGACCTTTCAGCTCTGGAGGCATCAAGACCATGCCCAACATCTTCACACCCTTCAAGGAACAGGTAACACCATGTGGTTGACATGGACAGTGCCAGGGCAGGGGCGGAGGCAGGGGCAGGGGATGAGGCAGGGGCAGGGGATGAGGCAGGGGCAGGGGCAGAGACTGAGGCAGGGGCAGGGGTTCATTGCCCCTAACGCCACTCCTAGTCCCTGACCCACTGCTGCCTCCTTTCTTCTCTTCCTGTCTTGGGCCAGGTGGAGAGGCGCTGCCAGGTACGGGCCTTAGCACCCACTCCCGGCCCGGGCTCGCTGCCGCTGCCTGACCCTGCAGCCCCAGTGGCTTTCCCTGGCAACAGCTGTCACAGCAGCAGCCGAGGGGGTGTTGGTGCTGAAGGTATGTCTGAAAATGAGGGAGGCTGTCGTGTTGGGGTGCGGTCCTGGGTGGTGCAAGCATGACTCTGCTGCTGGGTGTTGTTGTAGTTTCAAGCTGGTGTGATTGACTGGGGCTGAAAGCAGTTGGCCCTGACGTGCCGTCCTGGTGGGAGGACTGGTGTGGTCCAAGCATGCTGCTGCTGCTGCTGCTGCTGCTGCCGTTGCTGCTTGTTGCCGCGGCATCATGCTGGTGTGGCTGCCTAATGCTGCTGAACCTGGCCTGCCTGGGCTGGTGTAGGTCCCAGGGTGCTAGTGGTGGAGCTGCACTGCTCCTGCCACCTCCCAAGCAGTGTCTGCTGCAACCTCTCACTGCTGACGGCCCTGCTGATGATGTGCTGCTGGTGAAATGTGTTTGAGATGATGACGACATGATGGAATCCACACGAGGGGATGCTGCTGTTGCTGGTGATCTGACTGCAGCATCAGGGGCGGGCAGTGTGGGGCAGCTGTTGGCCTGGGAGGCTGACTGGGCCAGTCTACCCTGGCCAGACGTCTTCAAGCCAAAGGTGGGGCTTATGTTATGCCCCCTGACCCTAACCCTGGCCCTAACCCTAACCCTGGCCCTAACCCGGACCCCGACCCTAACTCTTACCCTGGCCCAGGCCCTGGCCCTGACCCTGACCCTGACCCTAACCCTGACCCTGACCCTGACCCTGACCCTGACCCTGACCCTGACCCTGACCCTGGCCCTGACCCCAATCCTGCGACTGAGCCCCACCCTCAGTCCTGTGAGTCTGTGTGCCTGTGAAGGCGTGACGATGTAGTTTAACCTTTGTTTTGCCCTGTCCTCTCCTTTCACCCTCCCCACTCTGCCCCCCTGCCGCCTGCTCACCAGGCTCCACCTGCCAAGGACCCCAGAGCAGTGTTAGACTACCGCGGTGGTGAGACTGTGGCTCTAGCGCGCCTGAAATACTACCTGTGGGAGTCTGACCTGCTGGCCACATACTTTGACACGGTGAGGGACCCAGCAGCAGCAGCTCAGCCTGCCCTCACCGCCTCTTACACTGCTGGCCTGCTCCCCACACCCCTTGACCTTGCTGACCCCACTGACCTCAGCAACCCTCCCTTCACGTCACTGACCCCACTGACTTCCCTGGCACGGCACTGGCCTCACTCACACCCTGCCACTCACACCCTGCCAAGAATGATGCTCGTGATGCTGCCCCTGCCCCTGCCCCTGCCCCTGCCCCTGCCCCTGCCCCTGCCCCTGCCCCTGCCCCTGCCCCTGCCCCTGCCCCTGCCCCTGCCCCTGCCCCTGCCCCTGCCCCTGCCCCTGCCCCTGCCCCTGCCCCTGCCCCTGCCCCTGCCCCTGCCCCTGCCCCTGCCCCTGCCCCTGCCCCCTGCCCCTGCCCCTGCCCCTGCCCCTGCCCCTGCCCCTGCCCCTGCCCCTGCGGTCCCTGACACCCCTGCTGCTGCTGGTGCTGCTGCTGCTGCCGACCCTCCCCTCGCAGCGTAATGGGATGCTGGGTGGGGACTACAGCACAAAGTTCAGCGCCTGGCTGGCAGCTGGCTGCCTGTCCCCGCGTCAGATCTACCATGAGATCAAGCGCTATGAGCAGCAGCGCACCGCAAACAAGTCGACCTATTGGGTAAGGGCGGGGTCAGGCAAAGGCTGGGTGAGGGGGAGGCAGGCAGGGGCGGCTGGTCCAAACGTGTTTTGAGAGGGGGTGCGGATGGGTGAGGATGGGTGAGGATAGGTTAGGATGGGTAAGGATGGGTGAGGAAGGGGTGACAGTGTCTGCGTAGGTTGGCAGTAGGTTGGCAGTGTTTTTGCGGGCTTTCGATCGGATGCGGCTCTGGCTCCGCGCTACTGGGGCGTTTCCTTGGAGGCATTGCGCCACTAGGCTCATATCAGCTCACACCTGCTGAGCTCCTACTTATACCCAGGAGGCGATGTCACTCACTCTCGCACCTCCAAAGGGCACTTTCAAAGGGCACCTCCAAAATGAATCCCTCCTGGCAGGTCAGGCAGGACAGCATCAGCAGCAGCATTGTCACATGGCCTTTGTTGTAACGTGGCGGTAAGTACGTTCCAGCACAGTCCACACGGGACACAGTGAGGCAGAGTGAGGCGAGTGAGAGGGGTATGGGTAAGGTGGCGTGAGAGGAGATGGGCAAGGGCGACTGGTTTGTATTGCCAATTGATGCCAGTAGAAATGGAAGAAGGGGAGGGGAAGGTGGGTGGGCAAAATGGGACAATGGCCATGGAGTGGGGTCAGGGGTAGTCAAACTGCCCTTGGGGCTGAAATGCTCAGTGGGGGTGTTACGTGGAAGCGGCTGCCCGACAGAGTGGGGCTGTGGGGTGGGATGGGGCTGATGAGCAGAGCCTGCCTGTCTGCCTGCCTGCTGTGCCCCCAGGTGGTGTTCGAGCTGCTGTGGCGGGATTTCTTTCGCTTCTACGCCATCAAGCACGGCTCGCGCATCTTCTTTGAGACTGGTCCCATTGGTGTGTGCCCAGCAGCTCTCAAGCCGTATGTTAGACATGGAGTTCATACGTTACTGACTGGATGTGTTGTGTGATGTGCATGCGTCACTGACTGGATGTGTTGTGTGATGTGCATGCGTCACTGACTGGAGAAGGTATGTGATGTAGCGAGCACATCACATAGGTGCTCCCCTCCCTCCCAGCTCAGCTTGGGGCATATGTTGTTAGTGATTTACGCCGCCAGCCTTGGTATGGCTGCTGAGCCTGGTACTGCATTCGCAAGTGGGTGGGCTGGTCTACCGCCAGCTGACGGTGTGGTGTTGAGTGGGAAGGAGGAGGGAGGAGGGAGGAGGGAGGAGGGAGGAGGGAGGAGGGAGGAGGGAGGAGGGAGGAGGGAGGAGGGAGGAGGGAGGAGGGAGGAGGGAGGAGGGAGGAGGGAGGAGGGAGGAGGGAGGAGGGAGGAGGGAGGAGGGAGGAGGGAGGAGGGAGGAGGGAAGAGGGAGGAGGGAAGAGGGAGGAGGGAGGAGGGAAGAGGGAGGAGGGAGGAGGGAGGAGGGAGGAGGGAGGAGGGAGGAGGGAGGCGGCTGTCAGCAGGGCTGAAGAGATGTACAATGGGACAGGCAAGGAGTTGGTAGAACCAGGATTGGGGCAGGGCAACGCTTAACCGGGCAGGTGCGGTAATGAGTGCTGCAGGTGCCACTTTGTTTTCTGTTGGACGCATGCTCTTGCGGGCCTGTTCTGAGGGCATGGCATGTTTCGCCCATGATGCCTAGAAAAAGGACTCTGGCTGCCTGTATGCCTCTTCTGTCCATGCTGCGTGGAGGGGACACAGGATGTGATGAGAGCAGGGCCACAGGGCAGATAGTCTTCACCCAGTGGTGGGGGCCATGGCTTAGTGGCCCCAGTGCCCTGTACCTAGTGGATGGGGGCCAGGGCCAGGGGCCAGGGCCAGGGGCCAGAGGGAGGTGTGTGGTGCCTGCAGGCAAGTCCATTCCGTGGAGTGCTGACCCTAGCCTGCTGCAGCGCTGGCAGGAGGGGCGCACTGGCATGCCCCTGGTGGACGCCAACATGAGGGAGATTGCAGCCACGGGTAGGTGCAGAGCAAAGTGGGTAGCGGAGGTTGGAAGGCCAAGGTGAGGGTTAGTCAGGATTGGGGGTTTAGTCAGGATGGGCCAAGGTGTGGGTTAGTTAGTATGGGGGGTGAAGGGTGTGAATGGGATGTGAGTGGTGGTCAACAGATTGGAGCAGAGGGGGGTCAGCAGGTGAGGAGCACCATGAGCACTATGAAAGACCAACCACCAAGCGACCGCTGCCACCGCCCCACCTCATCCTCGTCACACCAAGCTCATCATAACCAGCACACCAGTGATTGCTTAGGCGTGGTGGCTGTATTCCGCGCATATTGCTTGGGCCGTCCCTGTTGTTGCTCTTGCTGCTGTCCCGGCTGCTGCCGCCAGGCTTCATGAGCAACCGAGGCAGGCAGAACGTGGCGTCCTACTTGGTGCTGGACCTGGGCGTGGACTGGCGCAAGTGGGTGGCGGTGTGGGTGAAGGATGGAAGGGCGGTGGGGTCCCAGGGCCCAGTCAGAAGGAAGGGCAGGGGAGTGACTGGGGTTGAGAGGGTGGGAAGAGGAGGAGGCATAGAGGAGGGGAGGAGGTGGGGAGGAGGGAAGGTGGGGAGGTGGGGAGGTGGGGAGGAGGGGAGGTGGGGAAGTGGGGAGGTGGGGAGGGGCAGGATGACAGAGGCCAGGGGGCTCGTGGACGAGGGGAATTTAAACATGTGTAGGGAGGGTATGGGGGTGGGGTGGTGCAAGGCATGGGGTGGTCTATGTAGCACTATGTAACTTTCTGTGGGCAGATGCGGGTAGTGTGGGGAAAGCACAGGCAAGGGGGTGGGGACTGACTGTGGCTCACGTTGTATGAGTCCATCCTCCTTGCGCTGCCTCGTGCTGCCTGGTGCTGCCTTGTGTTCTTCTCGTGCCTGCGCTTCCAAGGTGTGGTACATGCTGTTGAGGGGATGGGGGGGAAGCCTGCCCACTGGGCCAGATGTTTCCCGACACCTCCACTGACTCAGCGTGCTGCTGCTGCTGGCTGCGCCCTGAGTGTTTTAGGGGGGCTGACTGGTTTGAGAGCCTGCTGCTGGACCACGACGTGACCAGCAACTGGGGCAACTGGGTAGCGGCTGCGGGCCTCACTGGGGGACGCATCAATGCCTTCAACATCACCAAGCAGAGCAAGGTAGGGGGAGGGCAGGGCAGGGCGAGGAGGGTTTGGGGTGGAGAGGAAGGGCACAGGGGTAGGAGAAGGGGTAGGAAAAGGGGTAGTAGTATGAGTAGGCGAAGGGGTAGGGGTAGGGGGTAGCGATTGGAGCCAAGATGACAACAACAGTCATAGCATGGGTAGGGCATGGGTCACAGGCAGATCATGGCAGCGGACTACACCACGACTACGACGAACCTTGTTTTCGCGGGCTTTCAATTGGATGCGGCTCTGGCTCCGCGCTACTGGGTCGCTTCCTCGGAGGCATTGCGCCACTAGGCTCATATCAGCTCACACTTGCTGAGCTCCTACTTATACCCAGGAGGCGATGTCACTCACTCTCGCACCTCCAAAGGGCAAGCCTCCAAAGGGCACTTTCAAAGGGCACCTCCAAAATGAATCTCTCCTAGGTCCATGATCAGCGGTCTATGGACGTATGGACATATGGGCTATGCTATGCTAAGCTATGCACGTGTGCTATGGACTATGGCCAGGTTGACTATCAGCAGTGTGTGGGAACGTGCCAGTGCCGATGCATGAATCACGTCTGGGCATCATATGGAGCTGCTGCTGCTGTTGTGCATGCTGAGATCTTTCTCATTGTGCCAAGATTATGGCTATTTATGTGCACACATGTGTAACACATGTGTAGCTGTCGCTGTAACTGCCATACCCCTGATGCTGCATGGCCGCAGGACTATGACCTGATGGGCGAGTACCTGCGCACCTGGCTGCCGGAGCTGGCTAAGGTGCCGGCGCCTCACATCCATGAGCCATGGCTGATGAGCAAACAGGACCAGGACAAGTGAGCGCGGCTGAGCTGGCTGCCGCCCCTGACCCTGACCCTGACCCTGACCCTGACCCTGGCACCTGGCCCACGATGCCGGCACCTTGGCCTCTACTCCATAGCCACACGTACCCCGCTCGTACCCTTGCACCCCATCTCCCTGCACTCCCTTGCACCCACATGAAGGAGCTGGGCCACTGGCTGCAGTGGTGGGGGAGGCGGGGGCAGGGAGCAAGGGTGGCAAGCACAGGGCAGTGTGCTAAACCACAAGCAGAGCGCTGGTCATGTAGTCATCCTCACCTTGCACAGAACTGCCACCTAGTTATGTGCACTCACTTTGATTGCACACCCACCTCCAGATGCACGGCACATGTTCACTGCACCTGGCCCTGCTGCTTGCATTCCGCCACATGCAGGTACGGGGTTCAAATTGGCGTGGATTATCCGGCACCTGTGCCGGCGTCGCAACTGGCCCGACCCCACTCCGCCTATGGTGAGTGCACCCCAGCGGTGTACAGGCCGCATGCCACTCACTCACATTACCTCCTGGCATAGGCTGTGAGGCCCTCCTGACATGCACGCCAGTTTTGTGAGGCGGGAGAGCCTCGTGCGATGGGATGGCAGAGTGCGCCGTGTGCACGGTGAAAGGCGCAGGGTGCGCAGTGTTGGTGCCTCGTCAACTATTGCTACTGCGAGCAATGTGTTTTATGTCGTATGCGGTGCCCGTGCAGGCGCATCGCGAGGCAACGGCAGGCCTTACAGCGGCCGCGGGAGCCGAGACGTCAACGGGCCCGGGCGAGGGGGTGGAGTCGGACGCGGTGCTGGCGGTCGGGGCGGTCGGGGGCAGCCTACACGCCGGTCGGAATTCGAGCGGTTTGGGTAGATGGCAGCTTGCTATATGCTGAAATCGGTACTGGTGTGCTGTGTGGCGTGTCTCGTACCGGTGTGGTATGCTGGGGTTGATGAGCATGCACCGGCTGACATGCTCACCAGTGCTCCTTCCTCTGCCTTATCACTGGCCTCATCCATGTGCTGCGTGGTGATAATGAAGCATGACTGACATTGTTTGACTGGTCAATGTGGATGCCTTAGCAGCAGGGCTGCTGGCCGGTTACGAAAGGCCTGGGCCACCGCTCTTGGGCGTGCTGCTCATTGAGCACGCTGCTGGCTGTATGTGGATCCCTGGACAGGGCCATGTTGCTCGTCAGGAAAGCCAAGCACGTGCGATTGTGTAAGTAGCTGTATGAAGCTGAGTCTGCTGGTGAAAGGGCTGATGACACCAGGTAGACCCCAGTACCGTACACGTTCATATGCCGGCTGTTGTTTTAGAGCAAGCTCCCAAGACCAAGTTGCAGCAACAGTGTGCCTGGTCTTGAGCTGTTATTGTCATGAGAGCGTATGTTCGCCAAACTGTTCGAGTCGTCCCCGATGATAGCTGAATAATGACGTTGACTGGACCCTACAAATTGGGGCAAGGCGGCTGGGCATGCACAAGATGCAAGGGTAGGCTGATGATACGGCTGGGTTGTTGGGAATGTTGTGTAAAAACTGAACATACTACGGCTGCTTGGCAATGGCATAATGCGGAAACGCTGCTGTGATTTCATAAAAAGCGCCAACCTGGACTCCAGCCTGGCAGGAATTTCGATATTCACTCAACACGCAGCCACGCAGTACAGCGAGTCTGTCGGATCGTACTATACAGCAAGCCATGCTGCACGAGCGAGCATTATCCGGGAGGGTGCTAGCTCAAAAAGAGCCCCTGCCCCCCGCACGTTCAGCCCGCTCAACCCGCCCTGCGGGGTCTGTGCGCTGTCTGCGGGCAGCCGCTATCGGTCCCTGGCATTTCTCTGTTGCCTCCCACACCGATATCTCATGTTCCGCCACTGCATCCGCGGACCTGCACCTCGCTCGAAGTGTGCACGAGGAGGGTCTCCAGGCTGCAGCTTGCCCCTGCGGTTCTAACAAAGCGTACCAGGTGACGCTTGAGCACCGCAAAATTTGCTCCGTAAGGCTAGGTCTTTTGTCACAAGCTCCTAGCTCTCATTGTGCAGAGCTGCTGCGGTCAACTACACTCGGGTCGCTCAGCAAACAGCGCGGTAGAGCTCGCCCGAGCTCGGCTCTCAGCAAGGCTCCTGGGCAACCAGGTGAGCCCAGACCCACATGCAGCGCTGGGCCGTAACTTCTCTTGACAATGTGCACCATGCCAACACTACCTCATTTTTGCTAAAGGATGTGTGTCAAACACCCCTCCCTCATCCCTGCGGAAAGCAGCTCTAGGCATGTCCACCTGTCCTCATGACCTTCGCAGTGTGTGTGCGGTTGTTTTGCGGGTCTCCTCTGTCAGCCCTTCGCTGGTGATCATTCCCTGAGCTGTGTGTCACCATATGCTAGGCCTTGCCTGTATGCTGTTGCACACCCATCTGCCTCACTGTGTATGCAGGCTTTCATTGAGTCTACCTTCCACCCACTAAGCCCTGAGGTGCACCGGCCCAGCACCCTGATCAAGGCTTCCCGCGTCTTGCAAGCGCTGAAGCCCCGTGTGCTGGAGCTGTGCCACGGTCAGGTTCCTGAGTGGCTGAATGACGCGGGCGAGGAGCAGCACGTGGTAGCAGTGGCGTTGCTAGTGCACCCAGATCACGCCCCTGCCCATGCCTACATTGAGGCTGAACGCTACCAACTGCACAATGGGGTTTGGCTGTACCACAGCAAGCAGGCGTCCATGCCTGATTGGGGCGCTTTCCTGATTTTCTATGATCGTTATGGGCCTGGCCACAGTGCCCATGGAGACGGCCAGGAGGGGAAGGCAGCAGCAGCAGCTCAAGCCCAGGGGCGCTACAGGTATGACCTCGTCAGCCCACGGCGCACCCCAGCCCCTCAGCGCGGGGCCACCCCAGGTCCTTCCCGCTCCTTGACCCCTCAACCTGCCCGACCCCACCTGCCATCCCCCTCTCACGCAAGCCACCTGCCACCCGCTGCCAGCGCCAGCACCCTTGCCACCCAGCCGCCCAGCTCCCGGCCATGGTCAGCAGCAGCCGTGCAGGGCGGGACAGCGGCACACTTTGCAGAGCGGCGAACACCCAGCCTGAGCCGCAGCCCCACCCCAGGCATCTCCCGAGCCTCACCTGGCCCAGCAGACCCCAGTCACAGCTTTGCCCCGGGCCTCAGCCGCACCCCTACACCAGGCCTCAGCCGCGTCAGCCTGGTGTCAGAGGTCAGTCGCGGCTTCACTCCGGGCCTCAGCCGCGCCCCACCTCCCGCACCCGGGGCGGCTCACAGCACCATATCAGGACCTTGCAAGCGAGTGACGCCCGGGCTTACGCGCAGCCACACCCCAGGCCTGGCGCGAGGTCACACCCCAGGCCTGGCGCGAGGTCACACCCCGGGCCTGGCGCGAGGTCACACCCCAGGGCTGGCGCGCAGCCCTGGTCATGCCGCGGCTGGTCAAGGCGACAGTGGCCTTTCGCTGGCTGGGGCGAGATCGCAACATGAAGCTCACCCCGGGGGTGAATCCTGGCTTGCACCGCGATGGTCGCATCGGGAGCCGGGCGAGGAGGCGCTGGTGTACATGGACGACCTGGACAATGGCACCGCGCACACCGGTCAGGCCGCAGGGGCGCGCAGCTCCCAGCAGGACCTGTTGAACCTGCTGCGCAGCACGGACGCAGAGGTGGAACAGCTGCTGTTTGCGTCCAGCGGCTTCCGCTACAACAGCTGACAGGCAGGCGCAATGGGTTACGACGACTGTCAGGCGGGCGCGGGATGTAAATGTAAATGGGCGCATAGCAGGATGGCTAGACGACGTGGTAGTTGTGTTGCTGGGCGGACTGGCGTAGTGCAACTGAGTTCTAGGCTCTAGGGATGAGCCTGCAACATGGCGAAGCTGGGGTCGTGTGCACATCACGGGGATAGGCAGGAGTAGTGGCGCTCCTACGAAGCTGCTGTGTGTTGCATAGTGGCATATGAGGGGATGGGTGAGGTTAAGGGGCCTGCTGGCATGAAGGGCGTAGCGTGTGCCATGGCATGGGGCAAGCTGCTTGTCTAGTATATGAATTAAAGCTTTGGTGATGAAAAGGGTGCCTCGTATGGGGGTGACGCAGGGCAGGGCAGAGCGAGTTGAAGTGTTGTGACATCTGTGCATGCTCATCACCTGTCCCTATTTTTTGACGTTGGTTCATATTCAGGTGCTGCCCTGACGCGCATGCAATGTTTGCGTGATGAGTGAGTGTTGTATTACAAACATGGACTGTGAGAGAGATGGGTGCAAGAACAACGGTTGCATGAACAAGCTATTGGCCCTGCTGTTCAAAGCCACTCACTGCCCAACACTTATTTCGGCTACCCAAGACTGCCACACTACCACCCTATCCCAAACCACCAACGGCCACATCACCGTTGGGTTGCTCGGTTGCACTGTTAGCTTCACCAGTCCTGTTAACATCTCCCCCATTCCTTCCTCTCCCAAGTGGTATTGTGTGTTCTCCCCTCCCCTCCTATCCAGTGCTGATGCTGCAACTGGTTGCTACTTGTAGGTGCGCCATAGCCACTCAACCAGCAACCCAGGCCTCAGAGACACCATGTACATGGACGTTGTGGCTGGGTTGTGCATCAGGATGTGTTTGCTGCAAGTTTTGCTGCAGCATTACAGGTTGACCACGCAGGATCTACGAAAAACCCAAAAAAATGTCAACTAATGAAACACAGTATTCCTTGATGGCTCGCCCTTCTGTGTGGCGAATTGTGTGTGAGAGCCAAAGTATCATGCTGGCGGCATTACCACGCATGTACATACATGTACAAAATTTTGACAAACCCACAACACCCGACAACACTGGCTACCGGCATCACTGTGCAAAGCACACCGCAATGTGCTTTCAACCCCTCGCCTTGCTACCATGCTTGATCCTAACCAGCCGGGGGTCCCAGGTTTGAGACACCTGCCCGCTACCAAATTGTGCTGCCAGCCAGCCAACATGTCACCTCAGCTCGCATGGCCTTGTTGCAGCCAGCCTGCGTCCCCACCACCCACCACCCACAAGCCCTGTTCCTGCTGCCTGGCTCCCACTCCTGCCACCACTGCCCACCCCCCCACCACCACTCCACTTCTCACGGCCGAGGCCCATGCCCTCAAGGCCCACTCTCCTTCAATCCCTTGCGCCAGGGGGGCTTGACCCAGCCAGGGGGCTGGACCCCGAGCTACAGCAGGCAGCTCACTCAGACCCGTAGTGCTCCAGCACCGCCCTGCAGCCAGTACATCCAATGCTGCAGCTCAGCTCCATGGCCTCAACGCTACCAGTCACTAGCAGCTGCCAGCTGCAGCTGTGCACCGCGACAGTGGGGCTGGGTGCGCAGTGGGCAAAGCAACAATGCCGCTGTTGACACCACACACTGCAAGCTGGTTGCCACTACTGCTGCTCCCGCTGCCATACTTTGAGGCCAAGGAAGGTGCAGCACCCACCTCCCTCAACTTCCTAATCAGCACCCATCTTAGCACGGCTTACCCCAAATCATACCCCCTAGCCTGCCCCCTGGCCCCTCTGCCCTGCCCCCTGCCACCCCCGCCCTGCCCCTTGCCCCCTTTGCCCCACCCCCTGCCCCCTCCGCCCGCCCCCCTGTGGCAGTTCACCCTGACCTGTACTCGCCCTCACTCAGCACACCGTCCTTGTTTATGTCTGCCGCTGCCACCAGCTCAGCCGCCTTGGCTGTGTCCAGGCGGGGCAGGCTGGACCGCAGGTCTTGGGTGCACACCACGCCATCCCTGCAGCCAGTACAAGCTGATCCAGTGGTGGGAGAAGGCCGCACTCATGCCAGACTCAGAATATCCCGCCCAGTGGCGCGATTGGTGGCTCAGTTGGTAATGGGATGCTGCAACGAGTGGAAGGTCACAGGTTCGACCCCACCTGACAACATAGTAAACCTAGTAGTAAACTACTAGGTGGGTTGGTTTGCAAAGTGACCGTAAGGCCCGAGGCGTCAACTTCACTTGACTTACGCCCGTTGGCGAGGGCGTAGTCTTTCTTTCTTTCTTTCTTTTAGGATGCAGGATAAGAGCATGGCCAGGCGCTGCTTGCTTGGCTGTCACGGTGGCTGGTTGCCACTGGCATGAACAGGCAAAAACTGTGGAGGGTGTCAGTGGGTCGCTACAGGACTGAGATGAGCGTTAAGTGTGAGAAAGCGGGTAAAGAACAGCACCAGGGCCACACCCCACAGCAGGGGTTTAGGGTGACAGCCAGACAGGCAGGGCAGTCAGCGGCATCACAGTAAATAAATGACAAATGGCAATGATGATGTTGATTCATGATGTTGGCTGGACCCCACAACGTGGGGTAAGGTGGCTGGGCAAGACGGCAGGGCAAGGCAGCTGGGCAAGCAGTGGGCACATGCCATTGCAACGGCAGCAAGGGCAGTAAGGGCAGCAAGGGCAGCAGGAGCAGCAGCAGGAGCAGCAGCAGCAGCAGCAGCAGCACGGGGCAGCAGCGGCAGGAGCAGCAGGGATAGTAGGGGCAGGGCCGGCGGGCAGGGGCTGCATGGGCAGGGGCAGCAGGGGCAGCAGGGGCAGCAGGGGCAGCAGGGGCAGCAGGGGCAGCAGGGGCAGCAGGAGCAGCAGGGGCAGCAGGGGCAGCAGGGGCGGCACCTGTTGTGGTCGAGGCGCTTGAAGGAGTCGGCCTTCAGCTGCTCACTGCAGGGCGACATGCACACAGCATTGGTCACATAGCAAAGCCGCATGTCGGTGTCGGGGAGTCCACAGCATTGGCACGGTTGACCCATGACAGGCAATATGAGGAGGCATGTCAGTGCTGCTCATCATGGATATGAGGATGAGGATGTCAACAAAGGTGCTGCAATGGCAGCATATGGTAGTGCCACTGGGCGACCGCCCCTGCTTGCCTAGGCCCCTCCTCGACATGGAAAAGTGGGTGCCACAATGGCTGACATCAAAGGGCCAGCACCAGTCAGGGGTGCCCAGCAGCAAACCCTGTGCAGGCTAGCCTGCCCAGCATTCATGCAAACTAGTGCACTGCAGGGGTCACCCTAAGGGGGTGATTTAGGGGAGCAGTTGGCATTGGAATGTGCATGCCCTTCTAACGCCACCATGCCCTGCATGCTCAAGTGCCCATGTGAAGCAAGGTTGTCCCGCTCACTTATGGTAGAAAGGCAACACCAAACCGCCTTGCTCAACAGGCAAAGTGGCCGGCCACAGCTATGCATCAGAAAGCTAGAGGCACTGCCTTTTGATGCATCAGTCTCTCGCTGTAAGAGCTTCAGAACGAGCTAATGGGATTATGGTGTTGCTGGGAGGAAAGTCCATGTGCAAGCTGTGCTATGCTGCCGGCAGCACATCACATCAACAAAGGTGCATTAATCAAACAGTGTGACCCCACCCTCCGGTCGCACACCTGCGGATGATGTACTCCCACACAGAGGGACCGCGATGGTTGTCATACAGGTGGTTCTTGTTGCGAGTGTGGTCAGCCACGTTCACCTGCAGGCACCAGCCCATGGGGTAAGTGCGTACTGGAGCCAAGCCAAGCCAAACTGGACATGGGTGGAAAGCAGACAGGTAGGCTGGGGCGGGTGGCAGGCTTCCATGCGTACCTTCATGTGATCCCGTATGACCTCGTACTGGGGCGCATTCACGTCGGCCTTGTTGGACATCGAGCGTTCCGGGAGCGGCGTCGCCACTGGAGCTGTGGGGTGCAGCTGCGGCAGTCAGCAGCAGCGTGCGGCGCGGTCGACAAACCGCTGACTGGATTTCATTCCGATATCTAGTCTAGGGTTTTGCTGACTGGGTGTCCTAGCAGCGTTTGATCTTACGCTGGCCTCGTTTGCCATCACATCGTCAGCGGTCCCTGAGCTAAAGTCGTTAAAGGACGGGATCAAGTGGATTGCGCGTGTCATGCAATTCATCTTCAGCCCGGATAGACAGCTCGGTTAGACAGGTCGGTTAAGCAGCGCCAAGCAATGGTAGCCATTCCGGATCATGTGCCATCCGCTCTCACTCTAGAGGAATGAGGCGGCCCGCGGGCTATGTCAGCTAGGAGCTTGGTGTGCCACGCCCTTCTCGTGCTCGGTGTCACGCCACCTGCTTGCCTATGTATTTGAGTGTACTGTAAGGAAACTCCGTAGCTGATTTCCTCAACTCTAACAAGTTTATACTTTGGGATCGTGCCCGTCCATCTACACAAAGCCAACACCGCGATTTCAATGAGGCGAGGCGAGGCGAGGCGAAGCGACCATGTATGGCCAGGAATCGTCGACATTTGAAATTAGTGGCCAGGATGCACACATGGTCGCCTCGCCTCGCCTCGCCTCGCCTCGCCTCATTGAAATCGCGGTGC
>JASKMD010000074.1:0-42291 GCA_030144725.1 Haematococcus lacustris
CGGCTGTGTGGGCCAGGCAGCTGCTGCCACAGCGCTGCCATCCTCAACTTGCAAGGGTTGGGGCAGGGGCTGCTTAGTTGGCATGGTGAGGCAGCAGCTGCTTCCATGGTGCTGTGGCAGGAGGCCCCTCTGCCTGCTGCAGCTCCACACACCTGTCTGCTAGCTACGCAGCCCTGGCTCTGGCTCTGGCTCTGGCTCTGGCTCTGGCTCTGGCTCTGGCTCTGGTCTTGGCCCTGGCCCTGGCTCTGGCTCTGGCCCTGATCTAGCCTGACCTGACCATGGTCCTCATGCACACCCTGCCCTGCTATTCTTGTGTGCTGTGCATGGGGACTGTGCATGGGGACATAACTCCACACAGACAAAGCACCACCCGTAGTGAGGGTCAAGGTGCTGAGCCAGGCTTGCACAGAATTGTACACATTATTCTAAGCATTACACATTACGCTAGTAGTGCCAGGGAAGTAGTGATGCCGTGTGGAGTAGTAAGAGTAGAGGCGGGATAGTAAGCTGTAAGCTGTGCTACGCTGTGCAGCCTGCAATGGGGCCACTCACCAGACGTAAAGGTGGTGCTGGGCTGTGAGCCGGCCCCCCTGCTGCTGTGCCACCCCCAGGGGCACCCAGCCCCAGCAGCTGTTGCGCAGTCCCAGCTCCACTGCTGGAGCTACCCGCTGTCGGCCCTCGCCTTGCAGGCCTCTGCCCAGAGCCAGCGGTTGAATCAGTTGAGGCGGGTAAGGTGGTTGGGCCCAGCACAGCTTCGCAGGGGTGGCCCACCAGGGGCTGAGCGCTAGGGACAATGGCCACCAGACCAGGCAGCTGCTGCTGGTGTGAGCCGCCCTGGCCCTGCCCCCCTGCCAGCCAGGTGGCTCCCTGCTGTGAGGCCCCAGCCGCCCCTCCCCCCTGAGACCCCCCAGCCTCCCCCACCTCCCCCTCCTGGCCCCCATGCCCCCCAGCTGGCTGCCAGCTGGCGTCTGGGGTGTCCCCCAGGTGAGGGAGGCTGTGGCGGGGTGTGGGGGTGGGGTGCTGGCCCCCGGCCAGGGCAGGTGGCGGCACGGGCAGGGAGTGCAGGGTGACGGCAGGCTGGGGCCACGTCAGGCCCCCCAGCTGGGCAGCGTGGGTGGGGAGGGGCAGGGGCGGCTGGAGCAGCAGGAGGCTAAGCTGGGTGCAGTCCGTGAGGCTGCGCAGGGGTATGGTGTGGGTCTGCAGGTCAAGCAGGCAGAGCATCTCTGTGACATTGCCAACTACAGGCTCGTATGCTGATGATGGTGGTGACCATCAGCCTGGTGTGGCTGCTTGGCCTACGACACTACTGCCACCAAGCGGGTAGTTTAGCCAAGCATGGCTGACATGAGCAAGCAAGCATGACTGACGTATGTTTTGGGTGCAAGTTTGCTGGCCCCAGGATCAGGTCGGATCAGGATAGGTCAGGCACCAGGTCAGGTCATTGGTCATGTCATGTCAGGTCAGGTGCTGATTCAGAGCACGTCAGCCCATGAGCGAGGGCAAGCTAGGCAACACAAAGCTAGGCGAAACACGAAAGCATGTCTGATCAGCACATGCTTGCATGGGTTTGCATGGCTTGTATGACATGACAAGTACCACACCAATCACCATGCCGGAAGGTGCCCGGGGCGATGCCGGGAACAGCGGCGGCACCAGCGCCTTCAGGCCAGCCAGGCTGCTGCCGCCAGCAAACATGAGGCGCAGCCCATCACTGACCACCTGGCTGGTGGCAGCCGTCACCTCAGGACCTGCAGGGGCACGGCAGCTGAGTGCAGCAGCCATTGCCACAAGAGGGTGTGCAACGGGAGCATTGCCACCGGCGTGTGTACAATGCGGTTAGACCCTGCATGTGGCAACAAGGTGAAATCAGCGCAGGGGACAGCCCGCGCAGGGGACCAGTGCCTGACGGCCTCTCAAAGTCCATAGCCACCCATGCAGGTACTCCATGCAGGGTCGTGTGTGCTACCCATTTCCTCCAACGCTGACTATAGGTGTGCTGGACAAACAAGCAGGCGTGACATGGCGGTTTGGAGGCACAAGGGGTGTGGCATGGAGGGGGGGCATGGGCTGCATGTGCATGGCGATGATGAAGAGTCCATGGGCAGCAGGCCTGACACCTGGACC
The DNA here is from genome assembly GCA_030144725.1 of Haematococcus lacustris. Taxonomy (NCBI): domain Eukaryota; kingdom Viridiplantae; phylum Chlorophyta; class Chlorophyceae; order Chlamydomonadales; family Haematococcaceae; genus Haematococcus; species Haematococcus lacustris. Next base: position 2,125 of record JASKMD010000074.1, read on the forward strand.
CACTAAGATCATCGGATCAGGGTTGAGGTCTGTTGGGTTGAAGTGCACAGAGGGTGACAGTGGTGGTAGGATGCAGGGCGGGATGACTCAGCTTCTCAGCAGTGGGAGGCACAACAGGATTAGAGGTTGGCCCTAACCCTGACCCTGACCCTGACCCTGACCCTGAGGCATGAGCTGGGAAGCAAGCTAGCACCTGTACTCCATCAGCCCTGTGGCATGCTGTGCACCAGATACAGGGCTGGCTGCTGCTAGGGGACGCAGGGCATGGTTCGTACCTGGGACACAGAATGACGCAAACTCCATGTTGGCATCTTCCACTATGGCGTGTCTGGGTGTCTGTCTTTGCTGCCATGTCTGCTGACGTGCTGCAGCTGTCATATTGTTTGTAGGTGTTGTGGTGTGCGAGCCTTGCTGCTCGTGCTGCTCCGTCCTGGCTTGCTGCGCCAGGCGCCTGCTGCGCGCATGGGCTGTGGCGAAGAGATGCTGGCGCCAGCTACCTGACAGCATGCTGTGGCACATGTGCCAGTGGCGATGTTCCAGCTCCACTGCATATGGACCTGCATGGCTCCACCCAGGTTGAGTCGGGCTGCTAAGTGTTGGTAGTGTTCAGCAAAGTGGCTGGGTGAGTTCAAGTGCAGATGTGGGCATCATGAGAGTACAAAGGATGAACCAGCGGCATTTAGTTTCCTTTGTCTACTGCTAGGTGCCCCACGGTTTGCTGGCCCGCCTGTGTCCAAGGTTGTTTCACACCTCGTTGTGCCAGCACTTCGAGCACAACCCCACGCAGGCGCCCAGATGTTTGCGACAGCGTCCCGCATGCTTGGTAGTCCAAATTCAGGACAATGAGGTTGAGGATGCTATCGGGCAGGTCGAGGAGGGTGGCACTGGCTTCTTGTGAGACACACTCTTGCATCCCTTGCTTGCTGGCAATTCAAGGGGAGTCATGGTTGTGTACTTTTTCGTCTCGTTTTGCCCCATGCCGATCATGCAAGACATTCTATGCACCGGTTGAAATAGTGGCTAGTCCACTGGCTATGACGCAACTGCCGACCTTCCTAACGCGCAAGCATGTGCTTGTGGTCTATCTCATCCTTTTCCCCAATAACTATATGATCTCCATGGATGTCTTGACCTGTGTGTGTGTTTCTGTGACCTCCGTGTCAACGGTATGCACCGTAACCCTGCCCGGATGTCCAGGGTTCGACAGCTTGGCAGCCTAACTACCAGACAGCAAACCAGTGCAAAGGCGGCAGACCAAGGCTGCGGCAGTGTTAAGTGCGGCGGCAATAGCTGAGGTATGTTCCCTCATGTGCCACAATGGGTGGTCATGTTACCATCCCCAGTGTGCAGATGCCCACAGGCTGCTTGTGGCCCTGTTACATCGCTGCTGATTGCTCCATCTGTGGTGGCATCATGGCGAACATGAGCAAGGGCACGGTGGTGCGCTTGTTTACACAACACCTGGTCACAAGGTTTCCATCACTCAGGCAAATTAGTAACAGCATTTTTGAGATTCAGAGCCTCGGACTTGGTACATAGTCAAATGAAGGCATTGTAAGATTGGGGGTTGAAACTAAAATTCGTGATTTTGCGCGGTTGGTGAAATACGGCCATGCTACAGTACTGTAGGTGTCTACAGTACTGTCGGGGTACCTCGCGAGTACACGAACAGAGCCTCGGACTTGGTACATAGTCTAAAGAAGGCATTGTAAGATCGGGGGTTGAAACTAAAATTCGTGATTTTGCGCGGTTGGTGAGATACGGCCATGCTACAGTACTGTAGGTGTCTACAGTACTGTCGGGGTACCTCGCGAGAGACCACTTACAGTACTGTAGACATCTACAGTACTGTAGACATCTACAGTACTGTAGACATCTACAGTACTGAAGGTACCTCGAGGTACCTCGAGAGACCACTTACAGTACTGTAGACATCTACAGTACTGTAGACCTCTACAGTACTGTAGACACCTACAGTACTGTAGACATCTACAGTACTGTAGACATCTACAGTACTGTAGACATCTACAGTACTGTAGGTACCTCGAGGTACCTCGAGGGACCACTTACAGTACTGTAGACATCTACAGTACTGTAGACCTCTACAGTACTGTAGACACCTACAGTACTGTAGACATCTACAGTACTGTAGACATCTACAGTACTGTAGACATCTACAGTACTGTAGGTACCTCGAGGTACCTCGAGGGACCACTTACAGTACTGTAGACATCTACAGTACTGTAGACCTCTACAGTACTGTAGACACCTACAGTACTGTAGACATCTACAGTACTGTAGACATCTACAGTACTGTAGACATCTACAGTACTGTAGGTACCTCGAGGTACCTCGAGAGACCACTTACAGTACTGTAGACATCTACAGTACTGTAGACCTCTACAGTACTGTAGACACCTACAGTACTGTAGACATCTACAGTACTGTAGACATCTACAGTACTGTAGACATCTACAGTACTGTAGGTACCTCGAGGTACCTCGAGGGACCACTTACAGTACTGTAGACATCTACAGTACTGTAGACCTCTACAGTACTGTAGACACCTACAGTACTGTAGATGTCTACAGTACTGTAGACATCTACAGTACTGTAGGTACCTCGAGGTACCTCGAGAGACCATTTACAGTACTGTAGACATCTACAGTACTGTAGACATCTACAGTACTGTAGACCCCTACAATACTGTAGATGTCTACAGTACTGTAGACATCTACAGTACTGTAGACATCTACAGTACTTCGAGGTACCTCGAGGTACCTCGAGAGACCATTTACAGTACTGTAGACTTCTACAGTACTGTAGACATCTACAGTACTGTAGACCTCTACAGTACTGTAGACATCTACAGTACTGTAGACATCTACAGTACTGTAGACATCTACAGTACCTCGAGGTACCTCGAGGTACCTCGAGAGACCACTTACAGTACTGTAGCCTTTAAGCACTTAGAAAAATTCTGAACATCTCACTTGCATTCAGGCATCCGTCCAACACTTAGTCGCAGCATCGTGTAGCCGGTATTGCAGCGATGGCATCGCACGAGGTTACCCATACTCGCAGCCGCATCTAGCCCATACTCGCAGCCACATACTCGGCAATCAACCTCGCGGCCACGCAGCTGGTCCACAGATGGCATCGCACGAGGTTACCCATACTCGCAGCCACATCTACCCCATACTCGCAGCCACATACTCGGCAATCAACCTCGCGGCCACACAGCTGGTCCAGCAGCGCAGAAGCATACCTGTGAGGCAGCTCGGTGCGAGGATCTCACCTCGCAGCCAGCCTCGCAGCCATTTTCCTCGCAGCCAGCCTCGCAGCCAGTTTCGCAGCCAGCCTCGCAGCCAGCCTCGCAGCCAGCATCGCAGCTAGCCTCGCGGCCAGTTTCCTCGCAACGATTCTCCGCAATTATCGCAAGCATTGATGCACCAACGCAAGGCAGGTGCAACGTGTTGTGAGCAGCGAAGAGGCCAGACGGACCATGGTAAGAGCTTAGGACCAAGGTAAGAGCTTAGAAGGAGCTAGCATTGCGCAGCATAGCCCTTAGTATCCAGCCTAACCCACTGCTGCTGCTGCTGCTGCCACTGCTGCTGCTGCTGCTGCCCCTACTGCTGCTGCTGCTACCCCCCTACTGCTGCTGCTGCTGCCCCCCCTACTGCTGCTGCTGCCCCCCCTACTGCTGCTGCTGCTGCCACTGCTGCTGCTGCTGCTGCTGCCCCTGCTGCTGCTGCTGCTACCCCCCTACTGCTGCTGCTGCTACCCCCCCCTACTGCTGCTGCTGCTACCCCCCCTACTGCTGCTGCTGCTGCCCCCCCTACTACTGCTGCTGCTGCCACTGCTGCTGCTGCTGCTACCCCCCCTACTGCTGCTGCTGCTGCCCCCCTACTGCTGCTGCTGCTGCCCCCCCTACTGCTGCTGCTGCTACCCCCCTACTGCTGCTGCTGCTGCCCCCCTACTGCTGCTGCTGCTGCCCCCCCTACTGCTGCTGCTGCTGCCCCCCCTACTGCTGCTGCTGCTGCTGCCACTGCTGCTGCTGCTGCTGCCCCCCCTACTGCTGCTGCTGCCACTGCTGCTGCTGCCACTGCTGCTGCTGCTGCTACCCCCCTACTGCTGCTGCTGCTGCCCCCCTGCTGCTGCTGCTGCTACCCCCCCCTACTGCTGCTGCTGCTAGATGCTGCTAGATGCTGCTAGATGTCTACAGTACTGTAGGGGTCTACAGTACTGTAGGTGTCTACAGTACTGTAGGTGTCTACAGTACTGTAGGTGTCTACAGTACTGTAGGTGTCTACAGTACTGTAGGTGTCTACAGTACTGTAGGGGTCTACAGTACTGTAGGTGTCTACAGTACTGTAGATGTCTACAGTACTGTAGGGGTCTACAGTACTGTAGGGGTCTACAGTACTGTAGGTGTCTACAGTACTGTAGGTGTCTACAGTACTGTAGGTGTCTACAGTACTGTAGATGTCTACAGTACTGTAGGGGTCTACAGTACTGTAGGTGTCTACAGTACTGTAGGTGTCTACAGTACTGTAGATGTCTACAGTACTGTAGGTGTCTACAGTACTGTAGGTGTCTACAGTACTGTAGATGTCTACAGTACTGTAGATGTCTACAGTACTGTAGGGGTCTACAGTACTGTAGATGTCTACAGTACTGTAGGGGTCTACAGTACTGTAGGTGTCTACAGTACTGTAGGTGTCTACAGTACTGTAGGTGTCTACAGTACTGTAGATGTCTACAGTACTGTAGGGGTCTACAGTACTGTAGGTGTCTACAGTACTGTAGGTGTCTACAGTACTGTAGATGTCTACAGTACTGTAGGGGTCTACAGTACTGTAGGGGTCTACAGTACTGTAGGGGTCTACAGTACTGTAGGTGTCTACAGTACTGTAGGGGTCTACAGTACTGTAGGGGTCTACAGTACTGTAGGTGTCTACAGTACTGTAGATGTCTACAGTACTGTAGGTGCCTTCCCCCCATGCATCCTTAACCCCCATGCCCCCTTCGCCCCCATGCAGGAACATCTCAAAGTAGCCCAAGCTCGTTTGCTATCCCGACAGTGCTATGCAAATGCGCTGACAACAAAGCGTGCCTATGTTGCCCAGCCCAGCCCAGCCCTGCCCAGCCCTACTCAGCCTCTAGGATTCGTTACCGACCCTGAGCCTAGCCCTTGTGTTAGGAACACAAGTGGTGATGTAATGATGTAGGCTAAGAGTCATGATGTAATGATGTGAGGTTATATGTAATGATGGATGGTTGATGGCCAACCGCAAACAACTTTTGGGGCAATCTCTGCCGCACTCGATATTACTCGGGAGGGTGCGGTGCGGGAGGTTGTTGTGATTGCGGGGCATCATCAACATCCACAGCTTTGCGGGAGCTTGCAAGCCGAGCTACCCAGTACAACCGACAGAACGGACCTAGCTTGCGATAGAGACGGGCCCCGGCCTTAGACCTTACACGTATGTATGTAGCTCCCTATGGCGACCTTATTGCGTGGACACAACTTTCGGCACAAATATCTATATCGAGCTTGCGGGCCTACGCTTCGACGCCTCTCACTATTTATAGCACGCAGAAGCTGACGGTGCAATCGCGGTAGCAAATGGTGGTTTGAATGTGGAGAACAACATGATACCCTATTTACAAGAGACCTTGTCAAATCTGACCTACAGTACTGTAGACCTCTACAGTACTGTAGACATCTACAGTACTGTAGACATCTACAGTACTGTAGATGTCTACAGTACTGTAGGTACCTACACTCCAACTGCTCACATACTCAAAATATCAACAAGCGTCAAGTGGCGTTGGAGTCGCAAGGACAATCCGAGGCGAACCGCATCAAAAAACTACCCCCCTAGGATGACGAATATCCGCACTAATTTGCCTGTGTATATGAATGCAATCCTTACCAATCTCACTTGCACACTTCTGCCCAGCGCATGCTCAGCGAACCCCTCGTTGAGAACCCCTGACTGCTCAACCACAAACAAACACTACCAACAAACAACGGAGCAAAATTACGTAAACAAGTGACTGATCTTGAGGAACAGGACCATGAGAAACACCAACGTGACAATGAGCAGGAAGATGCACAGCCCTCCTCGCCAGTGGGCGGTCTGCTTCATAAGCTGCTTCACCTGTGCAAGCGCAACCAAGTCAACACATGATGTCAGGCCAGTGTGTACCGGTGGGAGGGTAGCAAGGGCATGCCCCGATGCTACTCTCCTTCCTTAATGCACGCCCGACAGCGAGGGTGTAGTCTTTCTTTCTTTCTTTCTTTCAGGCCAGTGTGTTGTTCTGTGATTCACCCACGTGCTGTGTAATGTGTGACCTGTCCTGCTACCTGAAAGTGTGTAGCTCCACGACAGACTGCATGCCAGCGGGAGAAGACAACAGCAGCAGTGCCACTGCCCTGCAGCTCAGTGATGGTGGCCGGTGGGGGCGGTGAGGTGTGACCTGCCTTGACTGTGGCTGCCTTCAAACGGCTCTGCGTCACGTCCGTCTCCTCATCAAGCTCGTCCAGCAGCCGGGTCTGCAGGTCCACCTCCTCCCCAATGGCCAGGGCGATGTGCTGTAGGCCACAAGGGGGGCCAAGAGAAGGCAAGGTGGCCAAGGGGGTGGGGAAGGGAGTGGCAAGGAGGATAGGGGTGCCGACGCCAGACTGCCCAAGCATATCCCAAGCTGTGGCACGCAGCACTCCGTGCCCTTAGTGATGGGGCGGGCTCATGTCACACCCCACACCACTGGACTGCTTGCACTGCCACTTGCTGTGCACAGGCCTGTGTGCTCTGTCACGCATTGTGTCATGTGATGCTTTGTGCATGTGCTGCACTTGCTGGTCATGGATGCAATGACGGTGAAACACCAGCTGGCTGAGCACACCTCGCAACCGAGAGCCTGCACCCTCAGTGGCCCTGAACACTGTGCACCTCCCTGCTGCGCAAGGGCAGCTCCACAAACACTACCAGCCATCAACTCTGCCATCATTGCCAAATAGTAGTGTCACCTCACCATCCTCACCAACCCCTTGCCTACCACTACTTCCTTTCAGCAGACCCCCTTGTCTTGCAGAAGTGCCCCCTTCCCTCCCCTTCTTCCTTTGTCACCCCCTTGCCTCCCTGCCCTCCCGACTCCCCACCCCCCTTGCCCACCTTGGTGTTGCGCACAGTCTTCTCCATCTGCCCAAGCACCTCGTCCTGCTGCACCATGGTTTGCTGCTGCAGCTGTAGGAGGCCCCGGCTGTCAAGCTCTGCTGTGGCCTCAGTCTCCTTGCTGCCTTGAGCGCTGGAGGCGGCACCTGGGCCCTGCACGCCTCCTTGCCGTGCACCTGCTAGCAAATTGTCCCTGCAGCCAGCAGGGGTGACTGCACCACCTGTGATGCATGGGTGTTGCCTGGTAGTGGCTGTGGGTGCTGTTGTGTGTGTATGAGATCCGTACGTGCATGAGGAATCATGGTGATTTTGAGCTCAAACTGGCACATGGTGAGAAATGGAGAGGCCAGGGGCAACCCTCACCTGTCTACTTGAGCGGGACCACGCTTCAGGGACAACTGCATTTGCTCTCGGCGATTGCGCAGGTCATACAACAGGTCTCGTCTTCTGTTCTTCTCAGACTCGGACCTGCTCGGTGCATTGCTTGTGCGTGGGTTAGGGTTGTTGGCAAGCCACACACCCTTGCCACGTTTCCAATGTGCGGGCCTCACAAGGATGCTGCTTCAGACGAGTCAAGCCACTTCAGCAGCCGCTCCACCATGGTGCCCAACGTCCCAATCTTCCTTCGAGCGGTAGCTGTCTTCCGCGAGGCTTCTGGCCCCCCGCTAGCATTGTCAGTGTTGCGTTCCTAAAGCGCTAGGAAAGGGATCAGGCAGGGCAAGAGGCCATAACCCCGGGGACGCAACTGCCGCGGCCTGGCGAGCGGTTTCGCCGCACAGTGGGCCTGACCTGTATGGTTTGAAGCACCTCCAGCGCCAGGTTCCTAGCTTCGTCATACTCCCTCTGCCATGCGTCTGTGTCGAGGCGGAACCCCATCGCTTTGACCCCAGTGGTAGCAGCTGCTGCAGTGAGCTACAACTTGAGCGCGTACACTGGCGCAAATGGTGCGCTGGACGGTACCGCATGCGTAGAACGACCATTTCTTGACAGCCTGATTCGAATCTACCACTATAACATTGCCGAATGCTAAGCTGCACATCAGCTGAATAAGTAGCACAGAAAGGCAGAGGGGCATGTGCGGTGGGTTGAGCATGGACGGTGCCAGACCGGGGTGGCCCATTGCAGTCCTCACACTGGGCGTCGAGGCCCTAGTAATGGCAGGATTGTTGTCTTTGGAGGCCACAGCAATGGCACAGAGGCACCTGGATGCAGGGCATGCAGCATGCTTGTGTTTCTTGCTGAGCCGTGAAGGCACAAGGCTGAGCTAGGACGTTAGCAGCATGTAGAGCATGAATCGGGGACGTGTAGGAGCCTTCGGAAGATGTGCGCGCCCTCCATCTCGCATCGCGCTGGCGAATGGTTCGTCCGTGCCCTACGTGGCAACCCTCGATTGGCAACCCCTAGCATCGCCCCAGCAGTGCAGCCCGTATGCACCAGGTCCACCTACCAGGCTCAGACAACAACCACCTCAGACCCACCCTCTTTGCTTGCACACCACAGGAGGGCGCAGGTCATGCCGCCCAGCCCCACACCCCCAGGTGACACGCGCTACCCGCATCCCAAAGAATCCTAAGGTAGGTGCCAGGCTCCTAGGAGTGCTATCACGGATGCTCCATGCAGCTGTGGCGCTTCCACAACAACCTGTTTGAGCTGATGTTGTGTTAAAGGCATAGTAGTGTGAGACTGTCCGATACCAAAACCCCGATATCTCCTGCAGGATTCCACATTCCCTGCAGGCTGTTGGTCCCGCTGTGGGTGGTTTCCCCTCAATATTTACCAGTGCCATCCTGGTGACACATTCCCTCCTGCTGACCACTGGGATGCCTGTCAAGGGCAACAGCTGTAGGCTGAGGAAGGCATATGCGCAGCCCCTCATCCCTCACTAGGGCCTCCATTTGAGTCGGACCACTAGGGACCACTAGGGACAACTCAGAATGGTGAAAAGGGGCTGTGTGGAGTTGCATTCCCATGCACATGGCACATGGCCCATGGCATGGGCTGCTTTACCACTTATACCATTGCCTGACCCCTTATAGGGTTATGGTCTAGAGTTGGCATGACCTGCATGCACTAATTGAAAGCTAATGACAGTTCAAGTGGGGAGACACTGGTGGCTGGTAGAGCTGCCTGATTTGGCCACCAGCACAGCTCCAGTGGGCGCCACCTGCTCTCCCCAATGCGCTGCATGTTCAGCGCTGCATTGCAGTCCCTGTCCAGCCACCTGCCTGGCTGTGGTGCTGGCCTGGCTTTGGCAACCTAGCCCTTGCCCTTGCCTTTGCCCTTAGGGTGCTGGGTGGGCTCAGCCGCCTGTTCAGCCTTCGTGCACTTGCTGCACTTGGCTGGTGGGGGAGTGCTGGGCCTTGGCTCTGATGCTGCTGGCTGTGTGGCCTAGGCGTATGTACGGCCTAGCAAGCTAGCTAGCTAGCAACCTGACAATCTGGTGTCACCTCCAGACTCGCCTGCGGGACTGAGACACGCATGTGGCCAGGACAGCAATGGGCCACCCACCCACCCGGCCACCCACCCACCCACCCACCCACCCACCCACCCACCCACCCACCCACCCACCCACCCACCCACCCACCCACCCACCCACCCACCCACCCACCCACCCACCCACCCACCCACCCACCCACCCACCCACCCACCCACCCACCCACCCACCCACCCACCCACCCACCCACCCACCCACCCACCCACCCACCCACCCACCCACCCACCCACCCACCCACCCACCCACCCACCCACCCACCCACCCACCCACCCACCCACCCACCCACCCACCCACCCACCCACCCACCCACCCACCCACCCACCCACCCACCCACCCACCCACCCACCCACCCACCCACCCACCCACCCACCCACCCACCCACCCACCCACCTACCCACCCACCCACCCACCCACCCACCCACCCACCCACCCACCCACCCACCCACTGTGCAGGACTTTGACAGCATGGATGCTGTGAGGGAGCATCTTGAGAAAGGTGACGGCGCCCCTGCAGCCTCAGGGGCTGGAGCAAGGCCCGGCTTCATCTGGAGCCTGCTCACCTTGGTGTCCCGGGCCACTGTGGGCACCGCGTCTCAGCAGCTGCCATGGTGGAGCCCTGCCAGGCTGTACCAGTGGCTGTCAGCCAGTTTCAAGCCGAACGCCAGGTGGGACCCTGAGGGTTGTGTCAAGGGGGGGCCAGCAGCAGCAGCAGGGGCAGGAGGGGCAGCAGCAGCAGGGGCAGCAGCAGCAGCCGCAGCAGCCGCAGCAGGGGCAGCAGGGGCAGCAGGGGCTTTAGCTTACAGTAGCGGCTAAGCCCTTCCATCCACAGGCTCCATGCCACCCCAGGGCGCTCCCAGTCCCGTCCAAGTGCGCTGGCCCACACTGCTGCTGACATCATGCCTGCAGGCCACCGGCAGCGGATGAGGATGAGTGGGGCGAGCGGGACGACCCCAGCGACCCCTGGGTGCAGGCAGTCAACAGGCAGGCGCAGCAGCTGGGGCCACTGCTGCTGCTGCCTCGTCACCGCATCCGCCGCATGGCTATTCGCTACCCCCGGGTGAGCCCCAGCGTGTGTGTGATAATGATGAGGGGCAGCGGTCACACACAGGAGCACAGGGAACGAGTCTTGAGCAAACGGGAGGCGGCAGAGAGACAGCATGGGGTGGGCTGACGGTATGCCTCCCACATTCCAACACATCATTGGGTGGAGTTGTCCGGGCTGAGGGTAGTGGCATTGTGGTGCTGATGCATGGGCCTGCACTGGGCGTGCGCCTTGTGCTGGTCATGAGGTGACAGCCAGCACACCTACCACTCAAGAAATGCAAGGAAACATGAAGCACCCCTTCCTCCCAAACCACCCCTGACAACTACAGCAGCTATAGGCGTGTGAGGTCTGCTCTTGTCTGCTCTGTAGCCAACCACCTGGCTAGGGCAGAACCATGCAATTTATTGCCATGGCTGTGGGGAACATCACCATGGCACCCTAACCAGCCTGGCCCCGACTGCCTGGCAATGACCTGCCTGGCAATTACCTGCTGGCCTGCAAGCCCTGCCCTTCAAGCCCTGCCCTTCAAGCCCTGCCCTTTGTGGCTCTGGCTCGCCTGGCATTGTCAGGTGCTGGAGCTGGATGCAGCTGATGTGGGTGCGCGACTGCTGAGCCTGAAAGCCCTGCTGCGGGGGGCTGACGTGGTGTACCTCATGGAGCAGCACCCCATGTGAGCATGTGACTCGTCAGCTGTTATACCCACCCACCCACCCACCCACCCGCCCGCCCGCCCGCCCGCCCGCCCGCCCGCCCGCCCGCCCGCCCGCCCGCCCGCCCGCCCGCCCGCCCGCCCGCCCGCCCGCCCGCCCGCCCGCCCGCCCGCCCGCCCGCCCGTCCGCCCGCCCGCCCGCCCGCCCGCCCGCCCGCCCGCCCGCCCGCCCGCCCGCCCGCCCGCCCGCCCGCCCGCCCGCCCGCCCGCCCGCCCGCCCGCCCGCCCGCCCGCCCACCCACCACCCACCCACCCACCCACCCACCCACCCACCCACCTATTCACCAGAATAGATACCAAATGCACACAGCTTAGCATTCTCCGTCAGTGTCACCCCGCCATGTGTCTGGATGGCATTCAGCCATCAACAGGTCACGGGTTTGAGCCTTCCTGGCTGCAGGCTGTTCCTGATGGGCAGCCCTGCAGAGATGGAGCAGAGGGTGGGAGCTGGCCTGGCGCAGCTGCAGCGGGAGCTCAAGGGAGCCAACATCACGGCGCTGGTCATGGTCGATCCTGAGCTGCTCTTCATGGACCTGGATCATGGTGAGGCAGCCGCGCCACCCCTCACCCTAGCCACCCAAACTCCCTACCACCTAACCCTAGCCACGTAATACCCTACCCGCCTATAATTAATCATCTAACCCTAGCCACTGAACCCTAGGCACCTAACCCTAGGCACCTAACCTTTCAAGAGTAACCCCCAACTACCTACCCCCTGGACCCTAATTCCGTGACCCTGGATCATGGTGAAGCAGCAGCCCCAAAGGGGGATGCTTGGGAGGGCAGGTGCGGGGCCATGCAGGCCTAGAGCCATGCGGGTGCAGAGGCGGCATGAGCATGTTGTAGAGGCATGGCAGGTCAGGAACCTGCAGGTTTGCATGTGGTCGTCAAACTACTAAAAGCTCAATCAGATTCAAAATAGGGCATGGCATGCAGAGGTTTGAATTCATGCAGCTACAAGCAACACCAGCAAGGTTGAGGGACCAGCGATCACACTCGACTGGCTAAAGCAGCATGGAGTGCATGGGTTGCATGGGCAGTTCCTGTGCCGTGTTCACCAGTATTTCGTGTTCTCACGCGGCTGAGCGTGGTCGAGGTCCTTGTTGTGCCTGCCGGCCTAGCTGCATTGTCGTCTCAGCCTTCGTGCGTCTTCATTGCTCACCATGCGATATCATAGCCACAGGTGTGCGCATGTGGTGGAGGCAGGCCACGCCCCCTGCAGGCGGAAGCTCCTACCACGCCGGCTCACCTACCACGCCGGCTCTGCTGAAGCAGTCTTCTTCTTCTTCTTCTTCTTCTTCTTCTTCTGTGCATGTGTTGTGCAGGATTGAGAGAGCTGCGTCAGCTGTGGGACGTTGACGAGCAGGCCCTGGATAACAGCGAGCCCCATGAATTGGCCTTTGCGGTGCGGTCATTGTGCAACACGAGCCCACGGCATCGCCAGCAGCAGCAGCAGCAGCAGCGGTAGTCCATCCTCATAGCTGCTCTCGTCATGACATGGCACCATGCGGTCCAGTCAGACATCGCCGGTATTACTGCGGCACATGAGACTACACCACTTCAAGGTTTTACCAGATTGACATGTGTCTGGCATGGAGCCCTATCAAAGCTGCTAGGTGTGTGACAGCTGTTGGGCATTGGTGTTGGGGGCAGTTGTTCAGCAGCACAGTGTGGGCGCCACACTGGGGGTCAGAGTCGATGCTCATGACTGGTATGCTCATGACACATGGGAAGTTACAGGCACCTCTGTGCCCCTGCTCATGCTTAGGGTGAACCCCCACCCACCCGACCACCCACCCACCCACCCACCCACCCAGATTATGTGCTGTTGGTAGTGCTGTCAAGCAGCGCTCTTGGCCTACAGGACTACTAGTAAGCATGAACCGGGCTGTTTCACTGGGACAGATGGCTGCAGGGCAGGCGACCTGCCTGCGAGGACGTTTGGCAGGAACTGAGCAGGGGGTGGTGACAAGTGAGGGCTGCAGTAGCCTTATAAGCACCCCGCTGTTGATTTTGATGAGGTCCCAGTGGTCTAGTGGGAAAGAGTGCCATCGATGTGGGGGGTGCAGTCATCAAGGGTGCGACCGAGGATGCTTCAACTTGATTGGAGTAGCTGAGTGAGATTACCCGCAGTCCAACATGTTGTTCCTTGTTGAATGAGTTTTGTTGGCCTGTTGGTGGCAGGATTTAGGAATGGATGGCTGACCCGGTTGGTGGACTTTTTGCAAAAGTAGCTGCTCTTAATTTTTAGAATAGAGGAGCAGCTACGCGATACAGCTGCGTCTTGGCAAGTGGGGGCTCTGCTTTGATAGAGCGCCCTCGCACGGCAAAGCTTTCGCTCCACAGCCTGCAGCTTGCATCGGCTCTATTTGGGTGTGGGCCTGTTGGGTTGGCGGAAAAGCTATCCAAGCAGGTGGGCGCCAATGATAACATGTTCGCGACGGTCTGTTGCTGTTGCGGTGAGGCACCCAACACGCGACCATTTTTACCCTGTCGACTTTCCGTCATGCAGGCTTGATATGTTGGATATGTTAGCAAGCTGCACACACGTAGAGAGAGGTCAACACATCCTCTAGATTGTGCCTGTTTGGCTGTACTGTGATTGAGACACTGCTGAGCCCCGGCAGCAGTTTCAGCAGAAGCAGCTGCTCACAGCAGTACATCATAGCCAGCCACCTCCAGTTGAACTGGAGGAAACAGCCGTGCACAGCAGGGGCGGCTGCAGCCCCGGGCCTGCCAGGGCAGCCCTGGCAGAGTCCTTGCAGCTCCTCATACCTGGGGCTGAGTCTGGTGGAGGTGCTGAAGCTGGAGCTATAGCTTGTCCCCAGCCCGCTGGGCACCTGGGAGTCTCCATGGGGCGCATCAGCATCAGCACCATCCCCTCTCCTTTTGAGCGGGCCTCTGTGGTCACGCTGGAGTGGGCAGCCAGAGGTGAGCTGGCAGTGCGAAGACATGCCACCTGCAGGGCCCCAGGGTCTAGCTAGGCAGCTGGGCAAGGCAAGCTGGTGTGGATAGGCTGTAGGACAAAGTGTGGGGCGTTGGTAGTGGTGGACACACGGGTGGTCATGGTGCAATTGGGGTTAGTCAAACTGAACCCTAGTCCACCAGGTTCAGATAGACCCAGAGTAGTGGACATGGTGGCAGGCAGACAGGCATGCACTCATGACACATGTGCAAGAGTAGGCCCAGGGCACAAAGCTCGGAGTGAGAATGGAACTTCTGCTGGAGCTGGGATGGCAGTTGAGCAAGGGTTGAGATGACGAGGTGTCATGCAGAAGCATGTGATGCAGAATGCAGCGTGTGGCGCTTGCCTTGACCTGTGCTTGACCCTTGTCCTGCACTGCACCGCGGCTGCACTGCGTGTACCAGCCTGTGCCGCCTGCCTCCTCCCCCTTGCCCCTTCACAGAGGGAGTCCGAGTGGCTGCAGAACTGGAGAAAGAGGGACTGCAGGCACGCCTGGCCGACCCTGGCAGCCAGTCCAGCCCCTCCTCGTCCCCAGCCACCTCCCAGTTACCCATGAATCCCCAACCGAACCCAGCCCAGCTCAGCCCCCTCGGGGCCCAGCCAGCTCCTTGCCCTGAGCAGCAGGCAGGTCACACGCAGCCCTCTTCCCCTGTGACGGCATTCTCCTTGTCCCCTGCCTCCAGCCTGCTGCTCGGCGTCCAGGTGCCCCTGTCCAGCCTCCTCCCTGCAGAGTCTCTCCCCCCCACGCCTACCCACACCACCCCCTCCCAGCCGCTACCAAAACCCACTGTGATCACACCTTTCTCATTCAGGCAGGTGGGCAAGACATCAGTGGCGCCGGAGCCCCTGACCCCCATGTTGCACCTGCCCATACATGGGGCGGCAGCAGCAGGCGGCGAGGGAGGCGACAGTGGCACTGCATCGCAGCCAGCAAGGTCACCCACAGGCATGACCAGCATCGTCAGCAAGTCCCACGTCCCTGTTGAAGTGGGGCAGTCATCAGGAGTTGAACCCAGGATCCCTCGCATCTCCTCCCTGTCGGAGACCCAACCCAACACCTCTGGTCAGCCTTTCTGCCAGAAGGTGTCATTTCCTGATGTGCACAGCCCCTTGAGCCACACCACCTCAGCCTCCTTTGCCATCAGGCAAGCCTCTGCCACCTCGCTAGCAGCTAGCGGGCAGCGGCCCACCCAGCCTCTCTCCCGCTCCACTTCTGACCGATGGTCAGGGGCAGTCAAGTCCGTCTCTACCATGCACGGCGTGTCACGCCAGGTGACATGCGGCCCTGAAATGGTCCCCCACCATCCTTCTGGCATGCTTGACCGCAGTTGGCCTGTTTGAACAGCCTGTGAGCACTGCTGACCTGCCTGTGGGGCGGATTGCCTCTGCCTGTTTGGCATACCAAGCTGCTCCAGGCAACCTCCTATTTGCACCAACCCAGCCTGCCTGTTAGTCAGTAAGGGAAGCCTGCTCCCTTCTCTCTTGCTCGTCGTGCCCCTGGCTGCTTGACCCTGAGCTCTGCCTGGCCTCTGCCCTGCCTGCCTGGCCTCTGCCCTGCCTGCCTGCTACCATACTGCGCAGTTCCGCACGCTGAGGGACATGCACATGCCTACCACCATCCCTAGAGAGGCGCTGAAGGTCATCAGGGTGCTGGGTGAGCGACAGCACCGCCACACCTTGCCACCACAAGCCTGCTCCTGCTGCCACTGCGTGCTCTGATTGCTGTTGCTGCTGGCTCTGTTCCTTGTTAACCCTCTGTCTCGATTTTGATTATGGGTCAGCAGTGAACCTCCAACAGTGAGATAAGGCTTTGTACAGGATGCTGGGTGGGGAGCCCAGTGGCGAGGCTGTGATGGAGGGCCCAGTGGTTGGCATGAGTGTATGGTGGCTGCTACTGGGATTGCTACCGGAATACTGCTGCTACTGGGGTTGCTCTGGGAGGGCCTAGGAGAAGGGCAAGGTGGAGATGGCTGTTGGCAGGCCAGGGAGTGTGTCCACCGTGTTGGGCTCTGTAGTTCCTGGGGCGGTGGCTAAGGGCAAGGTCACAGGTCTAAGGGCAAGGTCACAGGTCTAAGGGCAAGGTCACAGGTCTAAGGGCAAGGTCACAGGTCTAAGGGCAAGGTCACAGGTCTAAGGGCAAGGTCACAGGTCTAAGGGCAAGGTCACAGGTCTAAGGTTTCATTTTTTAGGTCTCAGGTTTTATTTTTTAGGTCTCAGGTTTTATTTTTTAGGTCTCAGGTTTTATTTCTCTGCAAGGTCAACATGCTGGACTGTGGGTAATCTCACTCAGGCTCAGGCTGGAGGCAGGGTCTAAGGCTCAGGCTGGAGCAGCTGCCACTGGGCAATGGAGAGCAACCTGCGGCTTGATATGTACAGCAACACAATAGGCAGCACATGGACACTGATGGCAAAGTCAACCTGTGATAGGGATGTGATACACCTGCCCGCCCACCTGCCTGCCCACCTGCCTACCCACCTGCCTACCCAACTGACTGCTTGCTCACCTGCCTGCCTGCTCGCATGCTGGGCACAGCACTTGAAACGAATTGCTCCTGACTCGTGCTTTGCTGAGCCGGGCTATGGCTTGCAGGGAAGGGTGCGTTCGCGATCGTGGAGGAGTGTGTATACCGACCAGCTGGCGGCAAGCCCATGCTAGTGGCGGTGAGGGTGTCGCAGCCAGGGTGTCACAGCCTCCGCATCCCTCATGCACTCGACCAGCTGCTGCTCTTGCTCCCGCCTTACTCCGTAGCTGTCTTGCTGCCCCATGCAGCTGCTGTGGGGGCTTCCTGGAGCCGCTGCTCTGCTCAGCCAGCTGCATGTCTGCACATGGCCCACCTGCCCACCTCCCTTACTGCCTGCATGCTCCCATCCCCTACTACATGTCTGTCTGCCTCCCCTGATAAGCAGACAGCTCCAGACCAACACGCCCTCCTGCTTGCCTGTCACTACCTGACCACAGCCTCAAGCCTAGGAGCCACATAGCTCAGCAAGGTACCCCTCCCCTGCTGCACAGCCTGGCGCTCACCACCCCACCACTCTCACCAACTCAAACCAGGCAGGGTGGTCGCACACACAAAAACGCCTTTTAGCCTTAAGCCGCCCCTAGGGCCCCTCTCCCTCCTCTGACCTCCTCTCCTACTCCAGCACCTCCTCTAAGGCCTGCTCTCTTCAGTTCCCAGTGCCCTGACTCACTCCTTGCCGCCAAGCATGTCAATACCCTTTGCACCCAGTACAATGCACTCCACACCCTAGCACGGACAGTGTCACCGTGGCTGACTGACACCACTGGTGACTGACAGTGTCAAGCACCAGCTGCCTGGCCTGCTGAGCTGGTGACCGCCCTGCCACCAGCGCATGCCTTGCCGCTCCCTTCAAGGAAGCATCGCCCCACGCTGCCTGGGAGACCTCCCGCTTCCTCCTCCCTCAACTTGGGTCACACTGTGGCATTGAGCTTGAGCCCTGTGGCCTCCTCTGCTCCTGACCCTGGCCTGCAGGTGAAGCGCTTGAAGCCGGACCTGACCCAAAGTGAGGTGGATGTGGTGGGCATGGTCAGGGAGGTGGCGCTGCTGCGGCGACTGCAGAACCAGTGAGTGTGAGGCCAGAGGCCAGCTCCTGCTTCTGCACACCAGCTGCTGCTCCTGCTCACCTATGGAATCAGAGTTAGGGCCAGGGCTAACCCTAACCCTAGGCCGAACCCTAACCCATGCTTTGCTCAGTGTTCTATCTGCCGCCCAGATTCTGCAGTGCCCCCTGCAGCGACATACGCCTACTCTCCCTGCTGATTGCTGCTCCTCCTGCTGCCCCTCCTGCTGCTGTTGCCTGCAGCTGTCACACTTGTCACATTTTCACCTGCCGAGTCACACCATGCACTGAATTCCCACAGACGCTTCTCACCTCTTAGTCACACCTATGAGCCCTGCCTGACTGCTTTGGCACCTGACGATTCCAATTGCTGGGTCCTGGCTCGGACCTGACCATTAGAGCGCAGCAGCATGCTATGACCAGGGCAAGGCAGCTCTGGCTGAGTAATACATTGTCTCATGCGTCCTGGTCATCCCAACCTACATCAGGGCCCTACATCCCAACCTACATCATGCGTCCTGGTCATCCCAACCTACATCAGGGCCCTACATCCCAACCTACATCATGCGTCCTGGTCATCCCAACCTACATCAGGCCGCCCCAGCTCTTCCACAGCCCTGCTGCTCACCCCTCCTCCGGCACAGCCAGGGCTGAACTGCCCATGCCCTCGCCTTCACGTCACACCTGGCCCCTTGCTCAGCCAGCCGCCCGACCAGCAGCTGACTGCACCGCCTCACTAGGTCTTGTGTGTGTAGCCTGCCTGCCCATCTAGCTTGCTGACCTGGTTTAAAACGTTACACGAGCTGTACAGCCCACCCCTTCAGCCCTCCCTCAATTTGCCGCTTGTGCTGCTGGGTGTGCCGTTGTTGCTGCTGGGTGTGCCGTTGTTGGCTCCTTCTCGACTCAGTGACTGCAGACTGGGTTGCCCACTTGCGTGTGGGCTACTGGGCTCCTCCTCACATGTGTCCTCCTGTGCTGTGCTATCCTACTGGGAGGCTCAGCCTCTTCTCTTTTCCTGGTGCTGCAGTTCCTCCATCCCTTTCACTTTATGCTGCTTCGGCCTTCTTCTCCCTGTTTGTCCTCTTCACCTCCTGCTCTGTCATCTTCTGTCCAGCTCCTTCACCAGCTTCCCGCAATGCTGTAGTGGGCAGATCTCTAAGCCACCCTGCAGCTCCCCTGCTTTTCTTTGTTCTTTTTCTTGCCTGTATCTGCAGCAGCGCCTTCATGCATGCAGCAGGAGTGGTAGTCTGGCTGCAGCTCCACCACCTCCATGTAATGCTCATGTAGCCCCTCAACATAGCCCCACAACAGTCTATTGTGTCGTCCTGCTGCGCTGTGCTGTTGGGAGGCTCAGCCTCTTCTCTCCCCCCTTCCTGACTATCCTTCAGTTCCTCAATCCCTTCCTCTTTCTCTGCTGCTTTTGCCTTCCCTGTTTGCCCTCTTCAGCTCCTGCTCTGTCATCTTCCTTCAATGCTGTAGTGGGCAGATCTCTCATTCCATGCAGGCCCCCCTGTGGGCCGCCCAGCACTGCAGGCAGCTGGGTGCCCACTGCCTGGCCTGCCTGCCCTCCAGGCACATCGTGGAGTTCCTGGGCTACGGCCACTGGCACTGGAGCAAGCCCCCCAGCCTGCAGCCCGCCCTAGGGAACCAGCCGGGCCCCTGCGGCCTGGACCCAGCTGTGCAGCAGCAGGCCTCCCTGTTCATCGTGGAAGAGCTGGTGGACGGCGGCAGCCTGCGGGCCGTGGTGGCCAGGCAGATGCGCCACGCCAGGGAGGGCCGCGTGTACAGGGCTGAAGACGCCATGCGCTGGCTCATGCAGGTGGCTCATGCGCTGGCTCATGCTGCCTACAGGGTGCAGGGCTAGGAGGGCCGGGGGAGAGGTGGGACAGGGGGCAGGGAGGGCGGACCTGGGCACTGACCTTGCGCCTGGCTAGTAGACAGAAGTATGGTGCGTGGGTGGGTGGGTGGGTGTGGCTGTGGCTGTGTTTCTGTGTGTGTCTCAACAGCCTGTAGATTGTGGGTGTCAAGGACCTGTAGGGGTGCAAAGTGTGGTTTGAGTGAGGATTTAGCGCATGGAGGCACTGCTGACATGCACCTGCCTGCCGTGGGCCATACTGGGTTTGTGTTGGGTGATGGTGCGCTGCAGATGGCTCAAGGCCTGAAGTACCTGCACCAGGCCCAACCTCAAGTCATACACAGGTGAGGGTGCAATGTGTGACTGTGTCAAACAGGCACAGAGTGAGAGGCTGGTGGGTGTTTACATGCACACCATGCAACAGAGAGGGGTGTATCTCATGGCAAGCAGGGTTGCCATAATCTTGGCTGCTGTCATTAGTCAGCATCAGCAATCAATGCAGTGCTCTATGTCCACTCTGCTGCACAGGGACCTGAAGCTGGAGAACATCTTGCTGAAGGGTGAGACGGCATGCTTGCTAGCTTGCTTGCATTGCATGGAACCTCATGCGTGGACATGCAAGCAGCAGCACCGTCACTGGCGCTGGCAGCTGGAGTGCCAGCTGGACTGGGTCTATGCAACAGGGCAGCAGCCCTCTGTGCTGTTGGCTGGATGCTGTGAGCTGCAGGCAAGAACCCCTGCACAGCAGCAGCAAAGATTGCGGACTTTGGACTGAGTGCCCTGGTGAATGCCAGTGACGGCTACCGCAAGGCCGTGGCCAATGTGAGCCACAGCCTGACCTGACCTGACCTGACCTGACCTGACCTGACCTGACCTGACCTGACCTGACCTGACCTGACCTGACCTGACCTGACCTGACCTGACCTGACCTGACCTGACCTGACCTGACCTGACCTGACCTGACCTGAACTGAACTGAACTGACCTGACCTGACCCGACCTGACCCAGCCTGACCCAGCCTGACCTGACCAGACCTGGGCGCAGCCCACACCCTCACCCTCAGCCTGCTATCACACTCACAGTGTGGTCCTTTCATGCTATCTTTGCCTACGCTGCCCTTTCTGTCTAGCTGCCCCTCCTTGCCTTCCCCTACACCGCCACCAGGCCCTACCCAGACATCAGCTGCCTGCAGCGTCCTGACTGCTGCCCTGATGCTAACCTTGCTGGCCTGTGCTTACACTGCCCCACACAGTAATGCCCAGCAGTGGAAACATGTATCCTGGCAGCGCTCAGCCTGCTCCTCACCCTGCTCACCCAGTGCAACAGGAGTTCCTGGCCATCTCCTGGTGCTTGGCTGCACCCCTGCCTGTGCAGCCCAACCAGCCGCTGGTGCGCCCAGCCCGCGCCAGGCGTGCGTCAGCCACCGACCTGGACGGCGTGTGGGCTGCCGCCGCTGCCAACCGCACAGTGGCCCTGAACGTGCTCAACAGCAGTGTGCTCAAGGTGGCGGGCGCATATGAGCAGCTCAGTGGGCGCACAGGGACGCTCATGTACATGGTGAGGGCTCAGAGCCATGCTAGCAAGGGTCAGGGGCAGCAAGGGTCAGGGGCAGCAAGGGTCAGGGGCAGCAAGGGTCAGGGGCAGCAAGGGTCAGGGGCAGCAAGGGTCAGGGTCAGAGTCAGGGGCAGGTTCAGAGTCAGGGTCAGGGTCAGGGTAGGGTCATAGGAAGCTGTCAGCCGTCTGTATGGAGCACATACCCGGCTGGAAGGGCAACAGCCAATAGCCTGGCTTGCGACTGCTTTGTACATGCGGTGTGTGTCCATTATAGTGCTGCTGTGCAGAGTGATGGCATCCAGGTGTTTGCATAGCTGTAACAATGTATTATTTTGGTCCTTCGGGAATTAGTCAAACAATTAGTTGACCTTGATGAAAGTGCCAGCAATGGACTAGTTTGTGGTCCGGGACATCAGTGCCACCGACGCAGCTGGTAATCTGCAACGCGTGCTCCTTATGCACGATGAACAACGCTTCCAAATGTCACTTGATCGTCCAGCGGCCGTGATTGAGAAGCAAGAGGGCGCGACCTCGCAAATTGTCTGTTGGGCCTTCTCCAGGCTGCAACCCTGCCGCATCCCCCATCACACATTCTGCTGTCGCACGCACCGGCAAGGCGCATGAGAAATGGTGGCATCCTGCTAAGATTCAACCCATCCTGCAAGCCGTGCTGGGGCAAAGGTTTGGGTCACAGAACAGGCAAGGGCGGCAATCAGGCTGGCAACCATGTCGAGGGGGGAGGCGACCACTCACAAACGGGCAGCCGGCCAAGGCGGCAGCATGGGTGGTTGCAGAAGCACGCAAGTTTGAATGCTCCGAGGCAGATGATGAGATACTCGGCCACTGCCAGGACCACGACTGTATCAGCGAGGTTCAGTGCCCCATGTGACGTGGTCAGGTGATGAGGCCACTAGAAGAGAGGCCACGACAGTTGACTATGTGGATCATATGATTTTGATGCGAAATTAATGGGGTGGGAGGCTTGGTTATTTCTATGCACGAAGATGTTCTCAAAATTGACTTTAGACGTACTTCGGCCATCGGGGAACTTGAAACAATGAAAAATATGGCTCGGGAATAATATTTTGATTATAGTTTCCGAGGCCTCGGGAATCAAAAGGGAGAGTACGGTATATGATTTGCGGTATACATGGACATGTGGAATGAGGGGTGGAGACTATGGTGTACCGCAAACCATATAGTCCATGTATAGTCGCACACTTAGAGTTTACGCTCTCACCACGCCTTTACTAGTGCCAAACCTTTGCCAGAGTAGGGTCCCAACCCCTGCTCCCTTACATGCGAATAGCATACATCGCCAGACTAGGCTCTGCCTCCATGCACAGCCTGACCCTGCGTGCATTCCTGGGTTGTCACCGGCGACCTGCCCTGGGGCTCAGCCCTCCATATGGCCCTCAGCACTGCCCCAGACCAGACATGACTTTCTCTGACCTGGCCTGCTCTGCAAACTTAGCAACCATCCGTGAGAGCAGCTGCCCACCTGTTGCTGCAGGCTCCTGAAGTGTACCGCCAAGAGCCATATAACGAGAAGGCAGACGTGTATTCCTTTGCGGTGTTGATGTACGGTGGGTCACCTTTCACCACCCTCCCTCTTCTCATGACCCCATGCACATGACCCCATGCTTTACCCGTCGCGTCTCATGTCCTGTAGATATGTTGGGTGATGTTTTTCCAGAGCCTAGTGGCAGATTGGAAGACAGGATACTGCCCTGGTCAGGGACGCCCCGCTGTCCAACTGGGCAAGTGCCTGCCCTGCGCTGCCCCTGCTGCTGTTGTAGAGCTGCTGCATCGCTACATGATGATCAGCGCCACTGACGGTTCCATTGAGGAGTGCCAGGTGAGGTGCGCCCTGACGAGGCGCCTGTAAACATACAAGAGCAATCTCAAGGCCCACATGGGAAGCTACATGACCCATGACCCCCTGCACCTCCTGAATGTCCTGTCTGAGCCTGCTGCTAGGGATGGGATGTCATTAAGTATGTATTGCCTGACAACCAAGCAAGGGCTCAGCAAGCCCCTAGACTGCGGCTACCAGCTTCCAGTGTTTGGCCTTCTTGGCCTCATGCATGTTTGGACAAGCTCATGCCCAGCCCCATGCTGCTGGTCATGCGCTGCAGGCGTATGCTCGCCGCTGCTCCAGAGGTTTCCGACCCCCTATGGACAACCGCCTCCCTCAACAGGTGCAACCAGACCCTGGCCTGCTGTCTCTGCCTACCGCCTGCTGTTGTCATTGTCAATGTTGGTGGGAGGGTAGCAAGGGCATCGCCCGAGGCTACTCTCCTCCCTTGGCTGCTCTCCTCCCAACGGTGAGGGCGTAGTCTTTCTTTCTTTCTTTCTTCCTTTTTTTCTTTCTTTCTTTCTTTCATAGTCACTGTGTGTGCATGAAGCACCATGCAGCTGCCACTAAGCCACCAGCCTGGTATTGCTACTGAATGCTGCCAGACGTGCAGCTGTCAGTATGGTCACATAGGGCTGCCTGAGTAGGCACATTTGCTCTGAGGCTAGCTACCATGGAGTAATTCCCTGTGATGCCCCTCCCCTTGCTTGCACCCCTCTTCTGCCGTGATTTATGCCCTACTCCTTACACCTGGCAACCTCAACATGACCCCAATCCACATGTTGCATGCACCTGGCACATTACATGCGCCCCGTCTGACTCACCTGCAGCTGCAACACCTCATCTCTGCCAGCTGGCACCAGGACCCTGCTCAGAGGCCCTCCATGGCTGACTTGTGCCATAAGCTGTCAGGGCTGGAGCAGGCTCTAGACTGGGAGAAAGTGGACCGCGTCATGATGGGAGGAGAAGCCATGCAGCTGCTCGGAAATGGTGAGAAAACGAGAAATAAAAATGGGGACAAGGAGGCTCAGAAGCGGCAGGATCAGCCCTTGTGCTGCGTGATCAGCTGATGCAAGCCTGGGTCGGAAGCTTTTGCATCATATGCCACTTGGTGAAATGTGGGTTGGTTTACATTGAAGCTATCAGGCGTTAGGCTCATTGGCTTGATAAGGGTCACGGACCCCATGTGCTGGGGAATAGCCCAAGTCCGGCCACCTGCACAAGACTGGAGCTCCATTTTGACAGGCATGCTGCACAGGCATGATCACCAGCCGAAGTACTGGTGTTGTTTAGCAATGCATGAGCTGCACGAGGGGAGCATGCAAACAACTCACCTAAAAACCTGTTGGCATCATAAAGGCACTGCTTCCTACCGTATCGGCATCACGATTATAATGTACTAAGAGTACACGTTACTTGGTGCGAGGTGTGCGCTGTTTTGATGTGCCACTTTGGCAGTATGCTTGGTGGGCACAATATCAATATGAGTGTAAGCTCTTAGTGGGTCGCGACTGAGTGCCTGTTGCATTGCCACACCGATTCCAAGGGCCCATGACAGACCGGCCAGCAGATGCCTATGAACATTAGAGCACGACCGGTAGTGGCCAGCAGCCCTGTGAAGGCCAGCTGGACCATAAGCAGCCCACCAGGCCTGCAGACTGGAAGCCCCCAACAGGGCAGGTGGATCACCGCATATTGCGTCCAGCACGGAGCCAGCGACGTGCACAGCCAGTGCAGGCCTGATGTGGTGCCCAGTAGTGGCCCCCCGCATCCTGCCACAGCCCCCATGCAGCAGCCAGGCAGCAACACAGCCAGCAGCCTCAGAGCCTGGGCTCAGCACTCATTCACCAGCCAAGCACAGCAAGCGCACCAAGGCTGAGCAGGCAGCTGAGCCTGTCCAGCTCCCCAAGGGCAATGGCAAGGGCAAGGCTGCCAAAGCCAAGCCAGCACCACAGCCAGGCAGGTGGCTGGACAGGGACTGCAATGCTGCTGTGCAGAGTGATGGCATCCAGGTGTTTGCATAGCTGTAAGGGCATGTAGATGGGGCCGGCACCAGAGTGGGATCCCAAACCTCTGCTCCTCCACCCCTCATTCCACATGTCCATGTATACCGCAAATCATATAGTCCATGTATAGTCGCACACTAGGAGTTTGCCGAACCCAGTTTGCAGTTCCGGTCATCCATTGCCAGGCCCTTGGCAGGGCTATCAACTCAGGCAGCTCACGGCCACGAGCACAGCTGAGTCAAAGCGTTGAGGAGGAGGTGGTGCTGTCCTGACTTGAGGCCATGCTCTGTAGCAAAGCATCTCCGGTAACGCCCAACTGCGGCAGCAACAACAGTGACAGGCCAAGTCGGTGGCAAGAGCAGTAGCAGTTGATGTAGCAACCAGCCGTCAATGCCAACACCGTTAGCGTCATTGTCAGTGTTATCATGCCAGTGTCACCGCGGGCAACTATCAGGGTGCTGGCTTGATAAACTCCATCCTTGCCCAGCAAGACGCCAAGTATAATGCAGGGCAGGGAGGAAGTGCTTCTGTAGGCGAGCAGGGAACCACCCAGCTTGCATTGCACACGAAACGTGTGCGCAAACCACTGCTTTGGCAGGCTAACCCTACCTCCTGACAAACCTGACCCACCAACCCAGGTGAAAGGCCGTGGTAGTTGGGATGGCACTGCGCTGGCCATCACGCACCTCTGCCAGCAGTGCTTTACGCCGCATGGCTAGGCCTGCCAGGCGTTGTTTGTTCACTGCTCGGAGCCGCGCGTCCTTGTTCGCCCCTGCCGCCGCGGTCCCAACCATCCGGCCACCGCGGTCGCCGCCGGTGACGGGCATGACCCGCACCTCAGCATCAGCCCCCGCGAAGTTCGGGCCATCGAACCCGCCCGCTGCCGCTATGAACGCTGCTGCGTCCAGGCGGCCCATCTGTTGTGCTCTTGCACGTGGCCCAGTGTCAAAAGTGACGGAGAGCGCCAATGAGGATGACACGCTATCCGATGACTCCCCTGCGCTCACCGAGCTCGCAGGACCAATGGACTGCGCGGCCCACGAAGAAGTTGTTGATTCGTCCGGCTCGTAGCCACGCGACAGTAGCCCGGTGCCCCAGGCCCGGCCTTCGGGCTCTTGAGAGGGCAGGGCCCGCCCGCCAGATGCTCCGCCCAAGTGTGCGAGAGTGGGAGGTCGCCACAGGCGCTGCATTGGGCCTTGATAATCGTCCAGGCTGGGCACTGGGCCTGATGTTGCAGGGCGGCAAGCAGGATGGTATGCAGAGAGAGCTAGGAGCCCGGTGCACCACCCTGAGTGAGCAAGGTGTGAGATGAAGGAAACAGGCTGGAACAGGCAGTCAATAGGATTGGACCTTTCCCTGACCACCAGTAGTGTTCCCTGGACCCTGGCTGAGGTGGACAGGAGAGGGAGCAGCTGTTGCCCGCAGTGCCTGCTGCTCACCTAGCTCCAGAGCCTCTGGCTGCTGCTGCTGTTGGGAGGAGACTGGGCGCTTGGGCTTCAGTGCGGGGCTGGTGGCAAATGCTGGAGCAGGCAGGCTGCGGGGGGCGCTTGGGGGTGCAGAGCTGGTGGCTGAGTTGTGTTGACCGAGCAGAAGGGGAGCGGACTGCAGCATGTTGGAGGCAAGTGGGCAGACAGGAAAAGCAGGCAGGTACAAGATCAGGGTTAGGTTGGGTTGGGTTGGGTTGGGTTGGGTTGGGTCGCGTGAGAACAGATGCTCGCATCACTACAAATCCTGGCACAGGCCTCCCTACAGCTGAGTTGCCTCCCCTTGTTGCCCGAGCACCACAACTACCTTCACCGCCTGTTATGAAGCAGGCAGCCCACCTCTTCCTCAAGGACTGGGTCCAGGCCCTGGCTCAGCTCCAGCGGCCGCTGACTCTGATGCCGCCTCAATGCTTCCTCAACAGCAGGCAGCCCACCTTGCAGCTCCACCCCACTGCATTCCTTCGGCCCCAGATCTTGGTTTGGCTGCTCAGGGTCGGTATTGGAGGCTGCACCTGACAGCCTGTGGTGCTGACCTCCGCCCTGACTCACTATCAGCCCTTGCCGCTGGCCCTGACCCTGATCAGCAGCCGATCCCTGGATGCCAGCTACCCTCTGCTGGTCCTGCTGCTGTGAAGCTACAGAGCTGCCAGGCATGGGCTGCTGTAGGCCCTCTCGCCCCTCTCCAGACTCTTCTCCCTGCCCCTCCCCGCCATGCGCCTCCATCTCCCTGCCCACTAGCCCCTGCTGACCCTCACCAGCACACCCACCCAGTTGTCCCTGACCGTGACCCTGCAGCCTGCCCGTACAGCCAGAGGCGTCTGACTCTGCAGCCAGAACCTGGAACTGCATAGCCGCTAAGGCAGCCTCATCAAGGGAGGAGAGCGCCTCTCCTTTTTCTCCTCCCTCCTCCTCCTCTTCCTCCTCCTCCTCATGGCCCATGTCCCACCCACCAGCCCTCTGTGCCCCTGCACCACTGGCCCCGCTCCTGCTGGCACCGCTGGCGGCATGCGCTGCCTCAGCCGGTGCAGGCGGGCTGCTGCCCTGCTGGTATGGCTGGGGCTGCGGCAGGGGCTGAGGTGGAGGGGCCAGCAGGCCCTCCAGGGAGGCCTCAGGGTAGCTGCGCAGCAGCAGCTCCTCCCCTGCCCGCCAGCCTGCATGGCCCCCTAGGCCCGCCAGCCTGCCGCCATCTACATATTGCGGGGTGGCATGGAGGGGCTGGGGGCCAGTGGGGTCAGGGGCAGGGGTGGCACGGGCGCCCAAGGCGGCTTGCACGGCCAGGGCCAAGGCAACGGAGTCGGAGCTGGAGTCTAGGTCCACTGAGTCCAGCAGGATTCGATCCAGACCTGCAGCCCAGCAGGCAGCCAGGTGAGTCTTGTAGAATAGGCTCTAAACTGGCACCCTATGTCAAGTGGCAAAGATATCACTCCAATTTCATGCAAGCATCACCCTTGGCAAAGCAAGCCTTGCTCTATCCAGGCTCTCTAGTGGTGTGAGCAGGCCGCGACCCCTCCAGGAGGGAGCTCTTTCCCGAATGCACACCGGCTCTGCCATCGTAAGCTACCTCTTGCTTTACTTTCTGTCAGCTAGTGCATCTTGAGCCTTGCCCGGCTTCCCAGCCTCCACCCCCCTCCCAGGCCTGACCCTCCCCCCTGCCTCGCCTACAGCCTAGCACCCCAACACCCTCACCTGGCAGTACAAAGCGGGGCCGACTCCCTGTTGCCCCGGGGTTTGCTTCAGGGCGCGTGGATGCTGCCGCCCCCACATCGAAGCTACTAGGCCACATGCCCATGCTGCCTTCTACCTGCTGGCTGTGTGACATCGCCAGGCTTGATGCTGGCTGGGAAGGCATCAGGGGCTGGGCCAGCTGTGGCGGTGGCTGGTGCCATGCTGAGAGAGTTGGGCCAGCTGGGGGGTAGGGGCCAGGGGCGAGGTAGTAGGGCATGGGCACAGGGATGGGGACCTGCATGGTCAGCAGTGGGCCTGCGGGAACAGCAGCACACCAGGTTGGGTTGCAGTGTTTGGCAGATGTCCAGGTCGAGGTCCAGGCAGGCAGGCAGGCAGGCAGGCAGGCAGGGGTTAGAATGGGCAGCAGGTGGCCAGCAACGTGTCAGGGCAGTGACAAGCTTGGGGACGGATCGTTCATGCTGCCTTGACCCTTGAGCCAGCACTAGCAGGCCTGGCCTGCTAAGAATGCTGCCAGGCTGGGCCTGACACCAGCTGCATGGCACCCTCTGATCGCATTTGAATTCCACACTTCGCAGAGGTGCTGGCTGTGTCAGTGGCAGCAGACTCTGATGCAGGATGTACCGGACTAGCCTGGTTCCAAAGTCCAATTGCACTCCTGCTCGTGACCTTGAGTACTTAGCCATGCCCTGTCATGCAGTGCTGCTGCTGCTGATTGCTGTCGCGGCTGCTGCATGCAGCTATGGACAGAAGAAGAAGAAGAAAAGATAGTGACAATTACAATGAAAATAAGAGTAGGGTTAGGGCCTGGTGTGAAAAGCAGCCTGCGTGCCCCCACCACTGCGGTGGACAAGTGAGCTTGGTGGTCTGGCTCTCACCCGGCACAGCCTGCATGTAGCCAGGCGGCTGCCCTGGGCCAGGTACAGCAGCACCTGGCCACATCCCTGAGGCTGAGCTGTAGTGCTGACCCGCACCCGCAGCACTGGGTGGGTGCGGGGCTGGAAGAGCAGCAAGCCCAGCGCCCTCCTCCCGGCCCCTCCCGGCCCCTCCAGCTGGCGCTGGCTGTTGCGAGCCTGGGCCCTGCAGCCCCCTCGCTTCACCCGCCTGCTGCGCCTCAGTACTGCCAGGGGCAGAGGAGCGGTGAGACGAGCTCCCTGCTCTCCTGCTGCTGCTGCCTGCTGGCTGGACACCAGCCGCTGCCGTGATCTCTGCATCCTGCACAGTGAGGTGCCCCCCTGGTGTGCTGCTGGTGCTGGTGCGCTGCTGGAGACGTCGCGGCTGTGCCCCTGGTGTGCTGCTGCTGCTGTGATGTGTGGGCAGCGGGTGGATGCCATGCCTGATGTGTGGAGAGCCCAGCAGGGCCATGGCCGTTGCTGCCGCCAGCATGGCTTGCTGGACCCCAGGCGACATGCTCACATGGAGAGAGGTGGGCCGTGGCCCAGGAGTGACCAAGGACCCATGTGTGACCTCTGGCTGGGCTTTGGCATGTTGGTGCAACTGCCTGGCAGCTGCTGGGGTGGATTGGACAGACGTTATGTCTTGGTAGCCCTGCCGCTCTCCCTGTGTTGAAGAGCCTGCAGCCGCCAGGGCTTGATCCAGGGACCTCTCAACCCGGCGGTCCTGGGGTACCTTTGCCTCATGAGGCGGGGTGGTTTCACCATCTGGCTGCTGGCCAGAGCAATTAGAGCGGCTGCTGCTGGGCTGCTGGCTGCTGTGGCTCATGTCAGGCTGCCCCTGTCCCCCACCTGACTGGGTGCCCTCTGTCACGGTGCCAGGTGCTGTGTCGTGCGGTAGGGGTAGGGCGGTTGGTCGAGCTGGGTGGGGAGGCCCAGGGGCAGGGTGCAGGGGCTGCTGGGTGAAGGGGTGCATCAGGGCTGACAGCTGCTCTGCCAGGGCCTCGCTTACCAGCTGCTGGGAAAGGTGGGCGTTGGTGAGCAGGGGCAGTGGGGCCGGGCCACCAGGTGGCAGTTGCGCACGGCTGCCGGGCTGGCTGGCCAAGCGCTGGACCATGATCTGTGCACACCAGCAGGAGCGAAGGTGGATGCAGAGCATGGGATTGCTGTGGCTGAGGCTGCTGCTCACTGCAGTTGTTTGGTGTTCAAGCAGGAACCCTATATTACTACATACATCCATACATGTTGTTGGTGTTGGTGTTGGTGTTGGGGTGGTCTTGCCTGCAGTAGTGGTGGTGGATGTCTTTGTTATTGTTGCGGTGGTGATGGTAAGGTGGTGGTGGGGTGGTGATGGTGGTAGTGGTGGTGGTAACATCGCTGTGGCCCTCCACCCACCTTGCGCAGCACTTCCTCCACCAGCTGCGCCATCAGGCCCTCTTGACCCTGCCCCAGCACCTGCCTCCCCTCAGCACTGCTCAGCAGCCGGGTGCTGGCAGCAGGGTGCAGGGGCCCCACAGGAGGAGCAGCCAGCACTGCTGCATCGCCATATGGCTGGGGAGGGAGGGGAGGGGCAGTGGTGGAGAGCAGCTCCTCCTGCTGCTGCCCTGAATGCTGGGGAGGAGGGAGGGGCTGGGTCAGCAGCTCAGGCACAGGGTGAGGAAAGCCTGGGATCAAGGGTGCCTGGGTGGAGGTCAGGGGTGGGGGCTGCTGGGGCTGCTGCCTTGATGGCAGGACTTGCTGGGTGTGGGGCAGGGAAGAGGTGTGGTGCCAGTCTTGTCTGCGCCTGAGCCCTTGCCCCTGCTGCCATAGCCCTTGCTGCTGCTGCTGCTGCTGCTGCATCATATGCCCCTGCTGCTGCTGCTGCATCATTTGCCCCTGCTGCTGCTGCTGCTGCATCATATGCCCCTGCTGCTGCTGCTGCATCATATGCCCCTGCTGCTGCTGCTGCTGCTGCATCATATGCCCCTGCTGCTGCTGCTGCTGCATCATATGCCCCTGCTGCTGCTGCGTCCCCTGCTGCTGCTGCCCCAGCTGCTGCTGCTGCCAAGGGTGGGACGGTGCAGCTGGTCCCACAGCCTGTCCGTTGCCCCTGACTGCCTTGACGTCTTGAGTCAACAGGAACTGTGGCCGCCCACCCACCTGATCCTGCTGCCACGCCTCAGACACCACCATAGCGGCGGCTGGCAGTTGGGAGTTCGGAGCACCCATGTGGGCCATAGCTGTCTCCTTACCCTCCTCTCCCTCCACTCCCTCCTCCTCCCCTTCCCCTTCGTGCTGACCCAGCCGCTCAGCTTCAGCAGCCGCTGCGGCGGAGGCTGCAGCCAGCACATGCTGCATGACCACCGAGTCAGCTATGCTGCTGCGTGCATCTTCATCCTCTGCCAATACACTAGCCAGCGCGGACATCACCAGGCCAAGGGTGTCAGAGGAATCAAACACAGAGGCTGCCTGGCTCGGGCTGTTGCCCGGACTCTCGCCGTCATCTTCCAGGCGCATGGTTGCTGCGTTGCCATGGAGTGGGGTCTGCTGCCCAGGCCCTGCCGGAGCAGCAAACAGCAGCCGGCTGCTCTGCCCCGCCTGCCATCGGT
Source organism: Haematococcus lacustris (assembly GCA_030144725.1). Taxonomy (NCBI): domain Eukaryota; kingdom Viridiplantae; phylum Chlorophyta; class Chlorophyceae; order Chlamydomonadales; family Haematococcaceae; genus Haematococcus; species Haematococcus lacustris. Next base: position 34,022 of record JASKMD010000074.1, read on the forward strand.
TACGTCGGCGGTGCTGCGGTTGGGGGGCAGGGCTGGGCTGGGCCTGGCTGTATGGCAGGCCATGGACGGGCAGGGGGCGGGGTGACCTGGGGTCAAAGCCCTGCTGCCCGTGTAGGCCCCGCAGGCGCTTACCCCGCCCTCCCTCCTGACCCTGACCCTGCAGCTGAACATCCAGGGCTGCTTCCAGTGCAGCCTGCAGGGCTGAAGGGGAGCTGTGGCCCAGCCCCTGGTGGGCAGCCAGCGCCTGCACGGCAGCGGCGGCGGCTGCAGACAGGGCGGAGCGGGGCAGGGCACAGCTGGGGCGTGGCGGGCTGGCCCTGTTTGTGCCCAGCTGGTGCATAAGCCTACATGCAGCAAGAAGGGGCACACAGGTTGGCTGGGACAGCAGCAGCGGAGGGACAGGTAACAGGGGGTCATCAGCTAGGCAGGAAGGGCAGTGCTGTCACTGATAGCTGAGACCTGGGGCTTGAATGGACAACAGGAGGCTAGTGAGGCTGGCAGGTCGGGGAGTGGGGAGTGAGCAGCATGGCGCCTTGTGCAGCATGTGCAGCGTTGCTAGGGTCCACCCTCCGAGCCTCCAAGGGATCAGGGTGGGCTGTTAGCCACACCTCCACAGCTGTCAACCAGGGCCGCTGCGACGATCATTCATCCATTCACCCCGATGAAGCAGGACCCATGGCCACTGTGCTCACATGCTCATGGGTGGCTGCTACCCACCGCCTCTCATGCAGCCAGGCCCAGGCGACTGACATCACGGAGTGCACCCACCCGGCCTGCTTCAGCTGCCCCGCAGGGGGCCCTCCAGGCGCTGCCCTCCTGCCGAAGGCCAGGGGCACCTTGGCTGCCCGCGCTTCCTCTCCGGGCAGCAGGCCACGGCCACGCTCCTGGGCCTCGCTGCGCGCACGAGCTGCTGCTGCAGTGGCCAGGGCGGCAGCGCCTCGGGCAGCGCCCTCCTCGGCTGCGCTGCTGCTGGGCAGTGCGGGGCGAGGGGCTGGCGCAGATGCTGTGTTGGGTGCCTGAAAGCAAAGATCAGGAATCCGGCATAGCCATGGGAGCCAGGGAAGAAGGCATGGTGCTGCTTGCAGATGGCAGAGCACGTAAGGTGAGGGTGGTGGGGATGGGGTGGGGTAAAGGACATGGCAACTGCCGCAATGACAAGATGACATGAACGGGGCGGCAGGGCTGGGCAGGTGTGGCTGCAGCCTGTTCAGGAGTGAGGGGGTGAGCAGCTGAGGATGGGTCTGATTAGGATCCAGGCTCAGGCTCAGGGAACGGCTCAGGGGCACGCCCCTGTGGAGGGTGGCTTTTTGCAAGCCTGGCTCAAAGCAGCGGGCGCAACGGCTCAGGGGCACGCCCCTGTTAAAGGTGGCGCAGGGCAGGTCTGGCTCAAAGCAAAGGCGCAGTGTCCTGGTGCGAGCCGTGGCCTGCTTGCCGGTTTTGCTGCTGCTAAAGTCCTACTGGCACTGCTGTGAGGGGTGCTGTGTTGCTGGACCAAGCGCAGGTGGCGTCCTCCTCTGTGCCGGCATAACCCTGTGCAAGGGTCTACCGACCCTGTTGATCCCTATTCACCCTGCATCCTAAGCGCTGTCAGCTATTAACACAGCAGTCAGTGACCCACCTGGTTTGCTGCGGCAGCTGTTGGTGGAGGTCCTCTTATAGACAGCTTTGGGGGTCCTGCAGGTGCATCGAGGGAGTGGCAGCAGCAATGCTGAACACATCAGAGGGCAAGCACTAGCAGCACGAGCAGCAGCGGCTGCAGCATCATCACTACCACTGCATCCTGTGATGGCTGCATCAGCAGGGCCAGGGACAGCAGCCATTTCCCGCTAGCTTACAGACCAACAAACGCTCTGAATCCTGAGCCGCCACTTCTCAAGCTGCTGAAGCACAGCAGCCACCAAGCGTCATGTCATGACCTGCATTGCAGGCAGTGCAGGCCGCCACCCCAAGCCTGATTGGATAGCTTGAACGAGCAGTACCTGGAGCAGGGCGGGGCGCTGGTGCAGGGGCAGTAGGGCGGGGCCGGCCTGACCCTTGGGTAGGTGCCTGCTGTGAGGGCTGAGGCAGGGCTGGCGGCCGCCCCGCCTGCGCCCCAACCCCTGAGGCTGCCCGGTACGCCACCTCCCTCCGTACAGCCTGCACGGTACATTGGTGTTTGCAAATGCAGCCATGCCGCTCCTGCTGCTGCTGCTGGCAAGCCTTGTCACGCTCGGCAGCATCGACAGGGTGTGAGCAGGGGGCATGAACAGAACCCATGGCATGTCAACTGTGATGTGCCCGGTGTGTCCGTTGCAGCGTGCCCAGTCTGTGAGGCACACTAGTAACCTTCCTTGGTGGAGAAAGCGGGCCGCGCACCAGGCAAAAGCTCCTTCCTAAATGCGTGGTGGTTATCTCGGTTACTGTTAATATCAATATTATTGTTACTATTAGGAACTGTCAGATTTGCTCAGGTGTTCAGGTGCGTGCTGCCCCTACCTCTGCGTACGCGACCGGGTCGTTCCATGTCTCGTCATCGTCCCACAAAGCCAGCGCAGGAGGCAGGCTGAAGTCCAGGTCAGCTGCACTGCGGGCTGCAGCAGCACTGGCAGCAGCAGCACCAGGGCCACCCCCCGCCCTCCTCCCAGCTTCCGCCCCTGCTGCTGCAGCTGCTGCTGCCTCAAGGCCACCGACAGGCCCTGACATTCCTGGTGTGGGGGCAATGTCTGACCCAGCGACCGCAGGGGTCGGAGGCGCAGCAAGGGCAGAAGCGGGCCGTCTTGCCTGGAGCCGGCGCAGGGCTGCAGCAGTGCGGGTCAGGCCCAGGGCCTCACCACCAGCTGCCGTCCCCCTAGCCTGGCCCCCCACACCACCTGCTGCTCTTCCCGCTGGCCCACTCGCCCCTGATGCAGCCTCGGCACCACGAGGCATGGGTGTGGCCTGGGTGGTGATGCCAGCCACTGAGCTCGCCGCCGCTGCTGGCTGCAGGAGGGGTTGGCCTAGGCTGGTAGGAGGGGGTGCCAGGGTGGTGTTGGCGGCGTTAGCCAGGGGAGGGCGCTGGGTGTGCCAGGGCCTGCCCAGCAGCAGTGAAGTGCGGCGTGCTGCCTCCAGTTCTTGCACCAGCTTGCCGTAGTCTAGGGGGCCAGCCAGCTGCTCATGAACAGCCCTGGGGACCAGGGGCACAGAGCAGCAGCAGGGAGCAGGGCCAGGGCAGCCTAAACAAGGGCCCACCATGCTTGCATGGCTTGCATGCTGGTACAGCTGCGGTGCTGGGAGTGGGTGCAGGTGCAGGTGAAGTGGGTCTGCTATGGCCCAGCAGCTGTTGAGTGACGGGCTGCTGGGCTCAAGGAATTGGCACTAGGAGGGTGGCTTCACAGCTTACAGTTGTTAGCTTTAACACATGTGATGTGTGATCAAATGCTGTTATGCTACCCAGTCACACATCAGGTCACGCGAAGGGGACATTCGCAAAGCTGGTGAGAAGTATTAGACTGTGTCAGACTGATCACAGGGCAGAGGAAGGGTGGTGACTGAGAGGCTGGGCAGGGAAGGCAAGGCTTAGCAGCGGCCAGGCCACAGCAACACCCATGATGATGGCCACAACGGGCTGAGCTGACGTTTGGGGGGGGCTGAGGGAGGAGACATGGCGCTCACCTCTCAGCCTGCTGCCGCTCCAGGGCAGGCGGGGGCCTAGGTGGGGGCCAGGGCGCTGTGGGGAACAGGGAAGCCTCGGGCTCTGCCAGCACCTTGAGGGTGCGCTGCATGGCGGCTTGCAGCTCCTGAGCAGGGCACTCAAGGCATGGCATGCAGGGCACGGCATGCAGGGCATGGCATGCAGGGCATGGTTGGTGTGTTGCGGCTAACCAGGCATGTGGGCAGTAGTCACAGAGCAGGCTAGCGTTGTGTTGGGCTGGTGGTCAGAGGGGACTGCTGCTGGGTAGGGTTAGGGGGTTAGGGCAGGGTGTTCAGGTCCTCACCTGGGGCAGGGCCACTGGCTGGTGTATGCTGGCAGGGTGGTGAGGCTGGGCGGGTCTGGGTTGCCAGGGCCCCTGCACCTGCTGCTGCTCATGCTGCTGTTGTCCCTGCTGCTGCTGCGTGTGCTGTTGCTGCTGCGGTGGTCTCTGCTGCTGCTGCTGCTTTTCTTGCCCCTGCTGTTGTTGTTGCTGCTGCAGCTGCTGTTGGTGGCGCAGCTGCTGCATAGAATCCCCATTGTAGGAGCTGCTTTGCTTTGGGTTGTTAATCTGTTCAGCAGACCCATTTCCTGCCTGACCCAGTCTGTCGAGCTCTCCAGCCTCATCCCCTGCAGCAGCCTGGACAAAGCTGCCAAAGCAGCCTGCCTGGTGTTGCAAGCCGCTGTCCACCACCTCATGCCTGATGAGAGCCCCTCCCTCTGTGCCATCGGCAGCTGTAGCACCCATGGCACCTGGGCTGACCGGCTGGGTAAGGGCAGCCATGGGGTGCAGAGGAGCCAGGCCTGGCCAGGCCTGAGGCCTGGGTGGTGGCGAGCTGGCGGCAGGTGGCAGGGCCTGACCCCTGGGGGGCCATACAGCAGCGTAATGCGGGAGCCCCATGGACTCGGACGTGGGGTCTATGACGGGCAGCGGCAGGGGCCCAGAGGCCTGCTGGTCTGGGTACGTGCCTGGCTTGAAGTCTTGGAAATGAGGCACTGCCAGGTCAGCAGGCGTGAGGCTGGCCTCTGCTTTCAGCTCAGTGGACGGTGGGTTAGGTGGCTGACCGCCTGATTGGGGGCCGTGGCTGCTGCTGTCGCTGGCCCCTGAGGGAGGGTCCCTGCACCGGATGCGAGGTCCGCCCAGCAATGTCACTCGGACAGCTGAGGAGGGGTGGGCTCTGTGCAGCTGAGGCTGGTCGGGGGTGCTGCTGGTGAGGGTGCTGCGGGTAGGTAGGGCTGCGGTGCTCCACTCCTGGCTTGCCTGCTGCTGGCCATGGCGTTGCACAGCTGCTACCAAGCGGCTGTCCAGGTGGTGGGGCTGAGGGTCAGGGCTGCCAGGTCTGTCTGCAGGACCCCAGCCTGGCTCCCGGCCTGCACTCAAGCTGCGCTGCCCTGCTCCTGCTTCAGGCATACCACCTGCCAAGCCAGGGGCTGGAGGGCCTGGTGGTTCTCCTCTGTTGCTGAAGCCCCAGCCTCCTGCCAACAGGGCTGCAGCTGCCGTTGTGGCGGCGGAGGCTGCAGCGGAGATGATGGCAGCCATGTGCTGGTCAGCATGTGCTACTGAAGTGCTGGACTGCTGTGCCAACAGCCCTGACTGGAAACCCGAGGGCAGCTCAGCCAAGGAGGCACTTGGCACAGGTTGCAAGGCAGCTGTTGGGGCTGCAGGGGCTGATGCAGGGGTTGGGGCATTGGGAGGTGGTGCAGGACTAGCAGGCCCCTGTGTGACGGCTGGGCCAGAGTGCGGTGCAGGCAGCTGCCCCTGCTGCTGGTCAGGCGTGGCTGACAGTTGTATGTCTGACCAAGCGCCTGCATGTGTCATGGCCATCAGGCCCTCCTTGGCCGCTGCAGACCCAGCTTGCATGGGTGAAAATGTGATGCCGTGCAGGGAGGCTAGCACCTAGGCACGGAAGCAGGGGGTGGAGGAGCAGCAGGTCATCAGAGTCAGGTCGGCATGCAGGTACCTGTATCAGGTGACTGTGCTCTGCACAACCAGGCAGTGTCAGGGACCGGCACTGGCCTGTTTGAGGTAGGTCTTGACCTCGTCACGAGCATTGTGAGCGGCCCTCCCCAGCTCTGTCTCCAGCAGGGCTGCATCCAGAACTGCATCCAGCTCCTGGCCATGCAGCCCAGCAACCTTGTCCTGCAAGGTCCAGCTAGTACAGGTGATCATCATGTGCGCACCTACCCACCCTCACAACACTAGAGCATGGCCATACACATGCTGCTGTGTAAACCTTGGCATAGATGGCTGAGGCCACGTTGAAGCGAACATGGCATGGAGGAAGCAGTAGCAATAGGCAAGCACGATGAGTCAAACCAGCAGTATGCTCGGGGTACACATTAGCGACATAAAAGGACTTGGTGAGATGTGTTGTACCTGGAACTTTGCAGATAGCAGCCCGGTGACTGCCAGCGCCATTTGTTGTGACGCGCGCTGTGTCTTTGTGGGATAGCGCGGCGGAACCCTGGAACGTCTCACAGCCAGGCAAAGCCACGGGTTCGGTAGTGCACACACCCGTGAAGTCAAATGCAGTCCCAGCGCACCGCTCGGATGGCTCATCGTCCCAATCATTGAGCCCTGAGTCGTCCAGGGCTTTTCCGGGGTAGGCCAAGGAGTGCGTCTCTACGCGCCACCGATCTTGTTCTGCTTGCAAAGCCCGCAGCGCCATTGGCGAGTGAGCCGGCTGTCCTAAGCTGTTGTCGTACGTGGAATTCATATACATAAATGCATGCATGTAATTGCGCGATTGTCCGCAATGGACAGCACCTATTCCTCAACCCAGCGGGCATTAAGTACCACCGCAGAAAAAGATCCACTTGACCCTGCACTGGGAGCTGTGGTCGGTAAACTGGGGAACTGGGGCTCCAGCTTGAGCGTTGCAGTCAAACCATCTGCGTGGATGTATGGGTGTGGGCTTGACAGCCCCTCGTCCCTCATTGGGGCCTCTATTCGAGTCGGACCACTAGGGACCACTAGCGGGACTACTCAGGTTGGTGTTATGGGGCTTTTTGTTGTTCCCATGCACATGGCACATGCCATGGGCTACCTTACCACCTAGATGAACTAACAGCTGTTTTCCCGGAGATTCGTGGAGTCCAAGCAATGCCATGCCAGCCAGGGTGGGCTTGACAGCCTTGCCCTGACTTACGCCCTTAGTGTGCTTGGCAGCCTGCTCAGCCTTGTTGCGCTTAGCTGGCGGAGGGGCAGATCAATGTTTACAGCATTGACTCACGACCTCATCTTTCACAGCTACTTTGCCACCTAGGTGCATAAACTGCTACAGACATCAAGGGCGAAACAAAGAAGTTAGAATGCAATACTAATCGTAAGTGGCTTGGACCAATTGTGTGATAAATGTGTGGAGCCTGATTGGTAAATACGCAATCCAACATGCAAGTGCAACCAATGCATGCCATATCCTGCACATTGCAGCATGCCACTGCAGCCAGACCCAGTCTAGCAATATGTATAGGCTAACTTATCAGCATCATCAGCCCTACCAAGACATGCAAGCACAGGGTCTGGCATCATCTTCAACTGGCAAACACCTCCCCTCCTCACTGTTACCCAGCCCAAGTCCCTGCTACAAGCCACGTCCATGCCACTGCGGACTCACGCCTCAAGCACAATGATGCATAACTTGGCAACAAGCTGGTCAATGATGGTCAACAGCCAACACCTCCACAGCACATGTGTTTGGCCAGAAGTCACCGACCATCATCGTCACAAACAAGGTTTGGGAGGGTGCCTCAGGTGCGCGTGGAACGACTCAACAGCGGCCCGCCGCTGCAGCAAACGATGTTGATGATGTCCACTGCTTCTGCCGCCTTCTCTGTTGCCACAAGCTCCAGCGCCTTCTTGAACTCCGCAAACCCAATGGCCCTGTGGCCCTGGGAACACAAAGGAAGACACGCAGAGGGGTGGCTGCATGAGGTGACTTCCAGCCCAGACACGTGACACTCCCTACCCAGCCCTGGATACAAACATGCTCTCCCCTGAAGGGCAGCCAGGGTCATGTGCTAGCACATATGCAGCTGGAAGCAGAGTCGTGTGCTAGCACATATGCAGCTGGAAGCAGAGTCGTGTGCTAGCAAACATGCAGCTGAAAGCGGGGGTCATGTGCTAGAGCACGGTCACGGCAAGTGTTATGCAGTGATGATGCTGAGCGAGCAAGCCAGGTGACTTGTGAAAGATGGTTTAGATAGGTTTAGAGATGACACATCTGCCTCTTCTATTTGTTACTGCCAGGGCCCCCGACACCCACCACTGGTTTGACGGACTGGAAGATGAGGTCAGCCCGTGTGAGGGTGAACTTCTTGTCCAACAGCTTGCAGTCACGGCACAGCTTGGCAAAGGATGAGCCGTCCATCTCTAGCTTGCTGCCGTGGCCCGAATGGGGGGCATGGCCAAACATGGCAAAGGCAGCGAACTTGTCACGCAGACCACCCACACTACCCACACCACCGCCTGATGAGTCTGCAGCAGCATAGGACCAGACAGCGTCATCAGGGTAGCCAGGATTAGATGCACAGTGCAGCAAGACAGCACACTCAAGGTCTATCTTTCCTTTCTTTTTAGCAGACCACTATATTTTCCCTTTTTGCAGACCACTATATCAATATC
>JASKMD010000075.1:0-42213 GCA_030144725.1 Haematococcus lacustris
GCCCACCGTGCCCGAGCGCAATGTTGCAGAGCCGGCAAGCAGCTTTCCAACGCAACCGGGGGCACCACGGGGCATGGAGTGCATGGTGAGATGGGTGGTAATGTGTGTGGGGGGGGTACCCGACACTTTGGTGAGCTGCAACAGAGCCACCCGTGGGCGGGTGGGCATGAGCTTGGTGGCGCCGGGACGCTGGCAGCCGTGGCCACCACCATACAAGTCACCGACTTGTGCCCTTTCTGGCCGTTTCCCAGGCCCTGAATCACACGTTTGGGTCACTTTCCCACCCTTTTTGTGTGGGGCACCACCCAACCTTGGGCAAACACGCGGCGTGAGCGTTGTGTCGGGCACGTGGTGCGCGTGTGGTGACGCCCTCCACCCGGCGGGGCCGACCCCCGCTCCGCGCTGGCGTTGGGCGAGGGGGTGGGCGGGGGGGGGGGGCCGTGCGCCTCCTCGGCGGGCAAAACCCTACGACACTCCGGGTTCCCAGGTGATCACTCAACCCAGTACTGATGAAGCCCAGACCAGATTGACTTCCCAGTTCTAATGAGAGGGGGTCCATTCTGGTCGGTATGATCGTAGGATGATGAGAGGGGGGGTGTGGCATGACATGACCCCATGCACGTCCCTACAGTGCCCGGCCGTTGGCTGGCTCCACCACCACACCACCCTCTGCCGGCAGTGGCACCAACTCTGTTGGCAACCCTTGGGCCGCACGGGGTAAGGGGCACGTCATGGCAAGCCTTGGCAATCTGTGGACCCCCCCCTTGTCAGTGCACATGGCTTCACACGCTCCCAACTCCCCGCCGGGCAGCATCTAGCCCACCGTGCCCGAGCGCAATGTTGCAGAGCCGGCAAGCAGCTTTCCAACGCAACCGGGGGCACCACGGGGCATGGAGTGCATGGTGAGATGGGTGGTAATGTGTGTGGGGGGGGTACCCGACACTTTGGTGAGCTGCAACAGAGCCACCCGTGGGCGGGTGGGCATGAGCTTGGTGGCGCCGGGACGCTGGCAGCCGTGGCCACCACCATACAAGTCACCGACTTGTGCCCTTTCTGGCCGTTTCCCAGGCCCTGAATCACACGTTTGGGTCACTTTCCCACCCTTTTTGTGTGGGGCACCACCCAACCTTGGGCAAACACGCGGCGTGAGCGTTGTGTCGGGCACGTGGTGCGCGTGTGGTGACGCCCTCCACCCGGCGGGGCCGACCCCCGCTCCGCGCTGGCGTTGGGCGAGGGGGTGGGCGGGGGGGGGGGGCCGTGCGCCTCCTCGGCGGGCAAAACCCTACGACACTCCGGGTTCCCAGGTGATCACTCAACCCAGTACTGATGAAGCCCAGACCAGATTGACTTCCCAGTTCTAATGAGAGGGGGTCCATTCTGGTCGGTATGATCGTAGGATGATGAGAGGGGGGGTGTGGCATGACATGACCCCATGCACGTCCCTACAGTGCCCGGCCGTTGGCTGGCTCCACCACCACACCACCCTCTGCCGGCAGTGGCACCAACTCTGTTGGCAACCCTTGGGCCGCACGGGGTAAGGGGCACGTCATGGCAAGCCTTGGCAATCTGTGGACCCCCCCCTTGTCAGTGCACATGGCTTCACACGCTCCCAACTCCCCGCCGGGCAGCATCTAGCCCACCGTGCCCGAGCGCAATGTTGCAGAGCCGGCAAGCAGCTTTCCAACGCAACCGGGGGCACCACGGGGCATGGAGTGCATGGTGAGATGGGTGGTAATGTGTGTGGGGGGGGTACCCGACACTTTGGTGAGCTGCAACAGAGCCACCCGTGGGCGGGTGGGCATGAGCTTGGTGGCGCCGGGACGCTGGCAGCCGTGGCCACCACCATACAAGTCACCGACTTGTGCCCTTTCTGGCCGTTTCCCAGGCCCTGAATCACACGTTTGGGTCACTTTCCCACCCTTTTTGTGTGGGGCACCACCCAACCTTGGGCAAACACGCGGCGTGAGCGTTGTGTCGGGCACGTGGTGCGCGTGTGGTGACGCCCTCCACCCGGCGGGGCCGACCCCCGCTCCGCGCTGGCGTTGGGCGAGGGGGTGGGCGGGGGGGGGGGGCCGTGCGCCTCCTCGGCGGGCAAAACCCTACGACACTCCGGGTTCCCAGGTGATCACTCAACCCAGTACTGATGAAGCCCAGACCAGATTGACTTCCCAGTTCTAATGAGAGGGGGTCCATTCTGGTCGGTATGATCGTAGGATGATGAGAGGGGGGGTGTGGCATGACATGACCCCATGCACGTCCCTACAGTGCCCGGCCGTTGGCTGGCTCCACCACCACACCACCCTCTGCCGGCAGTGGCACCAACTCTGTTGGCAACCCTTGGGCCGCACGGGGTAAGGGGCACGTCATGGCAAGCCTTGGCAATCTGTGGACCCCCCCCTTGTCAGTGCACATGGCTTCACACGCTCCCAACTCCCCGCCGGGCAGCATCTAGCCCACCGTGCCCGAGCGCAATGTTGCAGAGCCGGCAAGCAGCTTTCCAACGCAACCGGGGGCACCACGGGGCATGGAGTGCATGGTGAGATGGGTGGTAATGTGTGTGGGGGGGGTACCCGACACTTTGGTGAGCTGCAACAGAGCCACCCGTGGGCGGGTGGGCATGAGCTTGGTGGCGCCGGGACGCTGGCAGCCGTGGCCACCACCATACAAGTCACCGACTTGTGCCCTTTCTGGCCGTTTCCCAGGCCCTGAATCACACGTTTGGGTCACTTTCCCACCCTTTTTGTGTGGGGCACCACCCAACCTTGGGCAAACACGCGGCGTGAGCGTTGTGTCGGGCACGTGGTGCGCGTGTGGTGACGCCCTCCACCCGGCGGGGCCGACCCCCGCTCCGCGCTGGCGTTGGGCGAGGGGGTGGGCGGGGGGGGGGGGCCGTGCGCCTCCTCGGCGGGCAAAACCCTACGACACTCCGGGTTCCCAGGTGATCACTCAACCCAGTACTGATGAAGCCCAGACCAGATTGACTTCCCAGTTCTAATGAGAGGGGGTCCATTCTGGTCGGTATGATCGTAGGATGATGAGAGGGGGGGTGTGGCATGACATGACCCCATGCACGTCCCTACAGTGCCCGGCCGTTGGCTGGCTCCACCACCACACCACCCTCTGCCGGCAGTGGCACCAACTCTGTTGGCAACCCTTGGGCCGCACGGGGTAAGGGGCACGTCATGGCAAGCCTTGGCAATCTGTGGACCCCCCCCTTGTCAGTGCACATGGCTTCACACGCTCCCAACTCCCCGCCGGGCAGCATCTAGCCCACCGTGCCCGAGCGCAATGTTGCAGAGCCGGCAAGCAGCTTTCCAACGCAACCGGGGGCACCACGGGGCATGGAGTGCATGGTGAGATGGGTGGTAATGTGTGTGGGGGGGGTACCCGACACTTTGGTGAGCTGCAACAGAGCCACCCGTGGGCGGGTGGGCATGAGCTTGGTGGCGCCGGGACGCTGGCAGCCGTGGCCACCACCATACAAGTCACCGACTTGTGCCCTTTCTGGCCGTTTCCCAGGCCCTGAATCACACGTTTGGGTCACTTTCCCACCCTTTTTGTGTGGGGCACCACCCAACCTTGGGCAAACACGCGGCGTGAGCGTTGTGTCGGGCACGTGGTGCGCGTGTGGTGACGCCCTCCACCCGGCGGGGCCGACCCCCGCTCCGCGCTGGCGTTGGGCGAGGGGGTGGGCGGGGGGGGGGGGCCGTGCGCCTCCTCGGCGGGCAAAACCCTACGACACTCCGGGTTCCCAGGTGATCACTCAACCCAGTACTGATGAAGCCCAGACCAGATTGACTTCCCAGTTCTAATGAGAGGGGGTCCATTCTGGTCGGTATGATCGTAGGATGATGAGAGGGGGGGTGTGGCATGACATGACCCCATGCACGTCCCTACAGTGCCCGGCCGTTGGCTGGCTCCACCACCACACCACCCTCTGCCGGCAGTGGCACCAACTCTGTTGGCAACCCTTGGGCCGCACGGGGTAAGGGGCACGTCATGGCAAGCCTTGGCAATCTGTGGACCCCCCCCTTGTCAGTGCACATGGCTTCACACGCTCCCAACTCCCCGCCGGGCAGCATCTAGCCCACCGTGCCCGAGCGCAATGTTGCAGAGCCGGCAAGCAGCTTTCCAACGCAACCGGGGGCACCACGGGGCATGGAGTGCATGGTGAGATGGGTGGTAATGTGTGTGGGGGGGGTACCCGACACTTTGGTGAGCTGCAACAGAGCCACCCGTGGGCGGGTGGGCATGAGCTTGGTGGCGCCGGGACGCTGGCAGCCGTGGCCACCACCATACAAGTCACCGACTTGTGCCCTTTCTGGCCGTTTCCCAGGCCCTGAATCACACGTTTGGGTCACTTTCCCACCCTTTTTGTGTGGGGCACCACCCAACCTTGGGCAAACACGCGGCGTGAGCGTTGTGTCGGGCACGTGGTGCGCGTGTGGTGACGCCCTCCACCCGGCGGGGCCGACCCCCGCTCCGCGCTGGCGTTGGGCGAGGGGGTGGGCGGGGGGGGGGGGCCGTGCGCCTCCTCGGCGGGCAAAACCCTACGACACTCCGGGTTCCCAGGTGATCACTCAACCCAGTACTGATGAAGCCCAGACCAGATTGACTTCCCAGTTCTAATGAGAGGGGGTCCATTCTGGTCGGTATGATCGTAGGATGATGAGAGGGGGGGTGTGGCATGACATGACCCCATGCACGTCCCTACAGTGCCCGGCCGTTGGCTGGCTCCACCACCACACCACCCTCTGCCGGCAGTGGCACCAACTCTGTTGGCAACCCTTGGGCCGCACGGGGTAAGGGGCACGTCATGGCAAGCCTTGGCAATCTGTGGACCCCCCCCTTGTCAGTGCACATGGCTTCACACGCTCCCAACTCCCCGCCGGGCAGCATCTAGCCCACCGTGCCCGAGCGCAATGTTGCAGAGCCGGCAAGCAGCTTTCCAACGCAACCGGGGGCACCACGGGGCATGGAGTGCATGGTGAGATGGGTGGTAATGTGTGTGGGGGGGGTACCCGACACTTTGGTGAGCTGCAACAGAGCCACCCGTGGGCGGGTGGGCATGAGCTTGGTGGCGCCGGGACGCTGGCAGCCGTGGCCACCACCATACAAGTCACCGACTTGTGCCCTTTCTGGCCGTTTCCCAGGCCCTGAATCACACGTTTGGGTCACTTTCCCACCCTTTTTGTGTGGGGCACCACCCAACCTTGGGCAAACACGCGGCGTGAGCGTTGTGTCGGGCACGTGGTGCGCGTGTGGTGACGCCCTCCACCCGGCGGGGCCGACCCCCGCTCCGCGCTGGCGTTGGGCGAGGGGGTGGGCGGGGGGGGGGGGCCGTGCGCCTCCTCGGCGGGCAAAACCCTACGACACTCCGGGTTCCCAGGTGATCACTCAACCCAGTACTGATGAAGCCCAGACCAGATTGACTTCCCAGTTCTAATGAGAGGGGGTCCATTCTGGTCGGTATGATCGTAGGATGATGAGAGGGGGGGTGTGGCATGACATGACCCCATGCACGTCCCTACAGTGCCCGGCCGTTGGCTGGCTCCACCACCACACCACCCTCTGCCGGCAGTGGCACCAACTCTGTTGGCAACCCTTGGGCCGCACGGGGTAAGGGGCACGTCATGGCAAGCCTTGGCAATCTGTGGACCCCCCCCTTGTCAGTGCACATGGCTTCACACGCTCCCAACTCCCCGCCGGGCAGCATCTAGCCCACCGTGCCCGAGCGCAATGTTGCAGAGCCGGCAAGCAGCTTTCCAACGCAACCGGGGGCACCACGGGGCATGGAGTGCATGGTGAGATGGGTGGTAATGTGTGTGGGGGGGGTACCCGACACTTTGGTGAGCTGCAACAGAGCCACCCGTGGGCGGGTGGGCATGAGCTTGGTGGCGCCGGGACGCTGGCAGCCGTGGCCACCACCATACAAGTCACCGACTTGTGCCCTTTCTGGCCGTTTCCCAGGCCCTGAATCACACGTTTGGGTCACTTTCCCACCCTTTTTGTGTGGGGCACCACCCAACCTTGGGCAAACACGCGGCGTGAGCGTTGTGTCGGGCACGTGGTGCGCGTGTGGTGACGCCCTCCACCCGGCGGGGCCGACCCCCGCTCCGCGCTGGCGTTGGGCGAGGGGGTGGGCGGGGGGGGGGGGCCGTGCGCCTCCTCGGCGGGCAAAACCCTACGACACTCCGGGTTCCCAGGTGATCACTCAACCCAGTACTGATGAAGCCCAGACCAGATTGACTTCCCAGTTCTAATGAGAGGGGGTCCATTCTGGTCGGTATGATCGTAGGATGATGAGAGGGGGGGTGTGGCATGACATGACCCCATGCACGTCCCTACAGTGCCCGGCCGTTGGCTGGCTCCACCACCACACCACCCTCTGCCGGCAGTGGCACCAACTCTGTTGGCAACCCTTGGGCCGCACGGGGTAAGGGGCACGTCATGGCAAGCCTTGGCAATCTGTGGACCCCCCCCTTGTCAGTGCACATGGCTTCACACGCTCCCAACTCCCCGCCGGGCAGCATCTAGCCCACCGTGCCCGAGCGCAATGTTGCAGAGCCGGCAAGCAGCTTTCCAACGCAACCGGGGGCACCACGGGGCATGGAGTGCATGGTGAGATGGGTGGTAATGTGTGTGGGGGGGGTACCCGACACTTTGGTGAGCTGCAACAGAGCCACCCGTGGGCGGGTGGGCATGAGCTTGGTGGCGCCGGGACGCTGGCAGCCGTGGCCACCACCATACAAGTCACCGACTTGTGCCCTTTCTGGCCGTTTCCCAGGCCCTGAATCACACGTTTGGGTCACTTTCCCACCCTTTTTGTGTGGGGCACCACCCAACCTTGGGCAAACACGCGGCGTGAGCGTTGTGTCGGGCACGTGGTGCGCGTGTGGTGACGCCCTCCACCCGGCGGGGCCGACCCCCGCTCCGCGCTGGCGTTGGGCGAGGGGGTGGGCGGGGGGGGGGGGCCGTGCGCCTCCTCGGCGGGCAAAACCCTACGACACTCCGGGTTCCCAGGTGATCACTCAACCCAGTACTGATGAAGCCCAGACCAGATTGACTTCCCAGTTCTAATGAGAGGGGGTCCATTCTGGTCGGTATGATCGTAGGATGATGAGAGGGGGGGTGTGGCATGACATGACCCCATGCACGTCCCTACAGTGCCCGGCCGTTGGCTGGCTCCACCACCACACCACCCTCTGCCGGCAGTGGCACCAACTCTGTTGGCAACCCTTGGGCCGCACGGGGTAAGGGGCACGTCATGGCAAGCCTTGGCAATCTGTGGACCCCCCCCTTGTCAGTGCACATGGCTTCACACGCTCCCAACTCCCCGCCGGGCAGCATCTAGCCCACCGTGCCCGAGCGCAATGTTGCAGAGCCGGCAAGCAGCTTTCCAACGCAACCGGGGGCACCACGGGGCATGGAGTGCATGGTGAGATGGGTGGTAATGTGTGTGGGGGGGGTACCCGACACTTTGGTGAGCTGCAACAGAGCCACCCGTGGGCGGGTGGGCATGAGCTTGGTGGCGCCGGGACGCTGGCAGCCGTGGCCACCACCATACAAGTCACCGACTTGTGCCCTTTCTGGCCGTTTCCCAGGCCCTGAATCACACGTTTGGGTCACTTTCCCACCCTTTTTGTGTGGGGCACCACCCAACCTTGGGCAAACACGCGGCGTGAGCGTTGTGTCGGGCACGTGGTGCGCGTGTGGTGACGCCCTCCACCCGGCGGGGCCGACCCCCGCTCCGCGCTGGCGTTGGGCGAGGGGGTGGGCGGGGGGGGGGGGGCCGTGCGCCTCCTCGGCGGGCAAAACCCTACGACACTCCGGGTTCCCAGGTGATCACTCAACCCAGTACTGATGAAGCCCAGACCAGATTGACTTCCCAGTTCTAATGAGAGGGGGTCCATTCTGGTCGGTATGATCGTAGGATGATGAGAGGGGGGGTGTGGCATGACATGACCCCATGCACGTCCCTACAGTGCCCGGCCGTTGGCTGGCTCCACCACCACACCACCCTCTGCCGGCAGTGGCACCAACTCTGTTGGCAACCCTTGGGCCGCACGGGGTAAGGGGCACGTCATGGCAAGCCTTGGCAATCTGTGGACCCCCCCCTTGTCAGTGCACATGGCTTCACACGCTCCCAACTCCCCGCCGGGCAGCATCTAGCCCACCGTGCCCGAGCGCAATGTTGCAGAGCCGGCAAGCAGCTTTCCAACGCAACCGGGGGCACCACGGGGCATGGAGTGCATGGTGAGATGGGTGGTAATGTGTGTGGGGGGGGTACCCGACACTTTGGTGAGCTGCAACAGAGCCACCCGTGGGCGGGTGGGCATGAGCTTGGTGGCGCCGGGACGCTGGCAGCCGTGGCCACCACCATACAAGTCACCGACTTGTGCCCTTTCTGGCCGTTTCCCAGGCCCTGAATCACACGTTTGGGTCACTTTCCCACCCTTTTTGTGTGGGGCACCACCCAACCTTGGGCAAACACGCGGCGTGAGCGTTGTGTCGGGCACGTGGTGCGCGTGTGGTGACGCCCTCCACCCGGCGGGGCCGACCCCCGCTCCGCGCTGGCGTTGGGCGAGGGGGTGGGCGGGGGGGGGGGGGCCGTGCGCCTCCTCGGCGGGCAAAACCCTACGACACTCCGGGTTCCCAGGTGATCACTCAACCCAGTACTGATGAAGCCCAGACCAGATTGACTTCCCAGTTCTAATGAGAGGGGGTCCATTCTGGTCGGTATGATCGTAGGATGATGAGAGGGGGGGTGTGGCATGACATGACCCCATGCACGTCCCTACAGTGCCCGGCCGTTGGCTGGCTCCACCACCACACCACCCTCTGCCGGCAGTGGCACCAACTCTGTTGGCAACCCTTGGGCCGCACGGGGTAAGGGGCACGTCATGGCAAGCCTTGGCAATCTGTGGACCCCCCCCTTGTCAGTGCACATGGCTTCACACGCTCCCAACTCCCCGCCGGGCAGCATCTAGCCCACCGTGCCCGAGCGCAATGTTGCAGAGCCGGCAAGCAGCTTTCCAACGCAACCGGGGGCACCACGGGGCATGGAGTGCATGGTGAGATGGGTGGTAATGTGTGTGGGGGGGGTACCCGACACTTTGGTGAGCTGCAACAGAGCCACCCGTGGGCGGGTGGGCATGAGCTTGGTGGCGCCGGGACGCTGGCAGCCGTGGCCACCACCATACAAGTCACCGACTTGTGCCCTTTCTGGCCGTTTCCCAGGCCCTGAATCACACGTTTGGGTCACTTTCCCACCCTTTTTGTGTGGGGCACCACCCAACCTTGGGCAAACACGCGGCGTGAGCGTTGTGTCGGGCACGTGGTGCGCGTGTGGTGACGCCCTCCACCCGGCGGGGCCGACCCCCGCTCCGCGCTGGCGTTGGGCGAGGGGGTGGGCGGGGGGGGGGGGGCCGTGCGCCTCCTCGGCGGGCAAAACCCTACGACACTCCGGGTTCCCAGGTGATCACTCAACCCAGTACTGATGAAGCCCAGACCAGATTGACTTCCCAGTTCTAATGAGAGGGGGTCCATTCTGGTCGGTATGATCGTAGGATGATGAGAGGGGGGGTGTGGCATGACATGACCCCATGCACGTCCCTACAGTGCCCGGCCGTTGGCTGGCTCCACCACCACACCACCCTCTGCCGGCAGTGGCACCAACTCTGTTGGCAACCCTTGGGCCGCACGGGGTAAGGGGCACGTCATGGCAAGCCTTGGCAATCTGTGGACCCCCCCCTTGTCAGTGCACATGGCTTCACACGCTCCCAACTCCCCGCCGGGCAGCATCTAGCCCACCGTGCCCGAGCGCAATGTTGCAGAGCCGGCAAGCAGCTTTCCAACGCAACCGGGGGCACCACGGGGCATGGAGTGCATGGTGAGATGGGTGGTAATGTGTGTGGGGGGGGTACCCGACACTTTGGTGAGCTGCAACAGAGCCACCCGTGGGCGGGTGGGCATGAGCTTGGTGGCGCCGGGACGCTGGCAGCCGTGGCCACCACCATACAAGTCACCGACTTGTGCCCTTTCTGGCCGTTTCCCAGGCCCTGAATCACACGTTTGGGTCACTTTCCCACCCTTTTTGTGTGGGGCACCACCCAACCTTGGGCAAACACGCGGCGTGAGCGTTGTGTCGGGCACGTGGTGCGCGTGTGGTGACGCCCTCCACCCGGCGGGGCCGACCCCCGCTCCGCGCTGGCGTTGGGCGAGGGGGTGGGCGGGGGGGGGGGGCCGTGCGCCTCCTCGGCGGGCAAAACCCTACGACACTCCGGGTTCCCAGGTGATCACTCAACCCAGTACTGATGAAGCCCAGACCAGATTGACTTCCCAGTTCTAATGAGAGGGGGTCCATTCTGGTCGGTATGATCGTAGGATGATGAGAGGGGGGGTGTGGCATGACATGACCCCATGCACGTCCCTACAGTGCCCGGCCGTTGGCTGGCTCCACCACCACACCACCCTCTGCCGGCAGTGGCACCAACTCTGTTGGCAACCCTTGGGCCGCACGGGGTAAGGGGCACGTCATGGCAAGCCTTGGCAATCTGTGGACCCCCCCCTTGTCAGTGCACATGGCTTCACACGCTCCCAACTCCCCGCCGGGCAGCATCTAGCCCACCGTGCCCGAGCGCAATGTTGCAGAGCCGGCAAGCAGCTTTCCAACGCAACCGGGGGCACCACGGGGCATGGAGTGCATGGTGAGATGGGTGGTAATGTGTGTGGGGGGGGTACCCGACACTTTGGTGAGCTGCAACAGAGCCACCCGTGGGCGGGTGGGCATGAGCTTGGTGGCGCCGGGACGCTGGCAGCCGTGGCCACCACCATACAAGTCACCGACTTGTGCCCTTTCTGGCCGTTTCCCAGGCCCTGAATCACACGTTTGGGTCACTTTCCCACCCTTTTTGTGTGGGGCACCACCCAACCTTGGGCAAACACGCGGCGTGAGCGTTGTGTCGGGCACGTGGTGCGCGTGTGGTGACGCCCTCCACCCGGCGGGGCCGACCCCCGCTCCGCGCTGGCGTTGGGCGAGGGGGTGGGCGGGGGGGGGGGGCCGTGCGCCTCCTCGGCGGGCAAAACCCTACGACACTCCGGGTTCCCAGGTGATCACTCAACCCAGTACTGATGAAGCCCAGACCAGATTGACTTCCCAGTTCTAATGAGAGGGGGTCCATTCTGGTCGGTATGATCGTAGGATGATGAGAGGGGGGGTGTGGCATGACATGACCCCATGCACGTCCCTACAGTGCCCGGCCGTTGGCTGGCTCCACCACCACACCACCCTCTGCCGGCAGTGGCACCAACTCTGTTGGCAACCCTTGGGCCGCACGGGGTAAGGGGCACGTCATGGCAAGCCTTGGCAATCTGTGGACCCCCCCCTTGTCAGTGCACATGGCTTCACACGCTCCCAACTCCCCGCCGGGCAGCATCTAGCCCACCGTGCCCGAGCGCAATGTTGCAGAGCCGGCAAGCAGCTTTCCAACGCAACCGGGGGCACCACGGGGCATGGAGTGCATGGTGAGATGGGTGGTAATGTGTGTGGGGGGGGTACCCGACACTTTGGTGAGCTGCAACAGAGCCACCCGTGGGCGGGTGGGCATGAGCTTGGTGGCGCCGGGACGCTGGCAGCCGTGGCCACCACCATACAAGTCACCGACTTGTGCCCTTTCTGGCCGTTTCCCAGGCCCTGAATCACACGTTTGGGTCACTTTCCCACCCTTTTTGTGTGGGGCACCACCCAACCTTGGGCAAACACGCGGCGTGAGCGTTGTGTCGGGCACGTGGTGCGCGTGTGGTGACGCCCTCCACCCGGCGGGGCCGACCCCCGCTCCGCGCTGGCGTTGGGCGAGGGGGTGGGCGGGGGGGGGGGGCCGTGCGCCTCCTCGGCGGGCAAAACCCTACGACACTCCGGGTTCCCAGGTGATCACTCAACCCAGTACTGATGAAGCCCAGACCAGATTGACTTCCCAGTTCTAATGAGAGGGGGTCCATTCTGGTCGGTATGATCGTAGGATGATGAGAGGGGGGGTGTGGCATGACATGACCCCATGCACGTCCCTACAGTGCCCGGCCGTTGGCTGGCTCCACCACCACACCACCCTCTGCCGGCAGTGGCACCAACTCTGTTGGCAACCCTTGGGCCGCACGGGGTAAGGGGCACGTCATGGCAAGCCTTGGCAATCTGTGGACCCCCCCCTTGTCAGTGCACATGGCTTCACACGCTCCCAACTCCCCGCCGGGCAGCATCTAGCCCACCGTGCCCGAGCGCAATGTTGCAGAGCCGGCAAGCAGCTTTCCAACGCAACCGGGGGCACCACGGGGCATGGAGTGCATGGTGAGATGGGTGGTAATGTGTGTGGGGGGGGTACCCGACACTTTGGTGAGCTGCAACAGAGCCACCCGTGGGCGGGTGGGCATGAGCTTGGTGGCGCCGGGACGCTGGCAGCCGTGGCCACCACCATACAAGTCACCGACTTGTGCCCTTTCTGGCCGTTTCCCAGGCCCTGAATCACACGTTTGGGTCACTTTCCCACCCTTTTTGTGTGGGGCACCACCCAACCTTGGGCAAACACGCGGCGTGAGCGTTGTGTCGGGCACGTGGTGCGCGTGTGGTGACGCCCTCCACCCGGCGGGGCCGACCCCCGCTCCGCGCTGGCGTTGGGCGAGGGGGTGGGCGGGGGGGGGGGGGCCGTGCGCCTCCTCGGCGGGCAAAACCCTACGACACTCCGGGTTCCCAGGTGATCACTCAACCCAGTACTGATGAAGCCCAGACCAGATTGACTTCCCAGTTCTAATGAGAGGGGGTCCATTCTGGTCGGTATGATCGTAGGATGATGAGAGGGGGGGTGTGGCATGACATGACCCCATGCACGTCCCTACAGTGCCCGGCCGTTGGCTGGCTCCACCACCACACCACCCTCTGCCGGCAGTGGCACCAACTCTGTTGGCAACCCTTGGGCCGCACGGGGTAAGGGGCACGTCATGGCAAGCCTTGGCAATCTGTGGACCCCCCCCTTGTCAGTGCACATGGCTTCACACGCTCCCAACTCCCCGCCGGGCAGCATCTAGCCCACCGTGCCCGAGCGCAATGTTGCAGAGCCGGCAAGCAGCTTTCCAACGCAACCGGGGGCACCACGGGGCATGGAGTGCATGGTGAGATGGGTGGTAATGTGTGTGGGGGGGGTACCCGACACTTTGGTGAGCTGCAACAGAGCCACCCGTGGGCGGGTGGGCATGAGCTTGGTGGCGCCGGGACGCTGGCAGCCGTGGCCACCACCATACAAGTCACCGACTTGTGCCCTTTCTGGCCGTTTCCCAGGCCCTGAATCACACGTTTGGGTCACTTTCCCACCCTTTTTGTGTGGGGCACCACCCAACCTTGGGCAAACACGCGGCGTGAGCGTTGTGTCGGGCACGTGGTGCGCGTGTGGTGACGCCCTCCACCCGGCGGGGCCGACCCCCGCTCCGCGCTGGCGTTGGGCGAGGGGGTGGGCGGGGGGGGGGGGGCCGTGCGCCTCCTCGGCGGGCAAAACCCTACGACACTCCGGGTTCCCAGGTGATCACTCAACCCAGTACTGATGAAGCCCAGACCAGATTGACTTCCCAGTTCTAATGAGAGGGGGTCCATTCTGGTCGGTATGATCGTAGGATGATGAGAGGGGGGGTGTGGCATGACATGACCCCATGCACGTCCCTACAGTGCCCGGCCGTTGGCTGGCTCCACCACCACACCACCCTCTGCCGGCAGTGGCACCAACTCTGTTGGCAACCCTTGGGCCGCACGGGGTAAGGGGCACGTCATGGCAAGCCTTGGCAATCTGTGGACCCCCCCCTTGTCAGTGCACATGGCTTCACACGCTCCCAACTCCCCGCCGGGCAGCATCTAGCCCACCGTGCCCGAGCGCAATGTTGCAGAGCCGGCAAGCAGCTTTCCAACGCAACCGGGGGCACCACGGGGCATGGAGTGCATGGTGAGATGGGTGGTAATGTGTGTGGGGGGGGTACCCGACACTTTGGTGAGCTGCAACAGAGCCACCCGTGGGCGGGTGGGCATGAGCTTGGTGGCGCCGGGACGCTGGCAGCCGTGGCCACCACCATACAAGTCACCGACTTGTGCCCTTTCTGGCCGTTTCCCAGGCCCTGAATCACACGTTTGGGTCACTTTCCCACCCTTTTTGTGTGGGGCACCACCCAACCTTGGGCAAACACGCGGCGTGAGCGTTGTGTCGGGCACGTGGTGCGCGTGTGGTGACGCCCTCCACCCGGCGGGGCCGACCCCCGCTCCGCGCTGGCGTTGGGCGAGGGGGTGGGCGGGGGGGGGGGGCCGTGCGCCTCCTCGGCGGGCAAAACCCTACGACACTCCGGGTTCCCAGGTGATCACTCAACCCAGTACTGATGAAGCCCAGACCAGATTGACTTCCCAGTTCTAATGAGAGGGGGTCCATTCTGGTCGGTATGATCGTAGGATGATGAGAGGGGGGGTGTGGCATGACATGACCCCATGCACGTCCCTACAGTGCCCGGCCGTTGGCTGGCTCCACCACCACACCACCCTCTGCCGGCAGTGGCACCAACTCTGTTGGCAACCCTTGGGCCGCACGGGGTAAGGGGCACGTCATGGCAAGCCTTGGCAATCTGTGGACCCCCCCCATCCCTTTACATTACGGGAGAAGTAAGAATTTTTATTTTCCCGTAAATATCAGCCATTTTCCAACCCATTCTTACTTGTGTCCGCCCTAGCAGCACTATCTGTAACAATCCGCCCTATCTAGCACAAGCCCCCTAACTAGCGCAAGCCCCCTAACTAGCCCAAGCCCCCTATCTAGCCCAAGCCCCCTATCTGAAACAATCCGCCCTATCCTATCAATGCAGCCAGTAACTTCATCTTTGCGGCCTTGCTGGCTGCCTCACTAGCCCTGAACTCTTCAAAGCCTTGGGCTATCCCTGTATCAATGGCTCCAGCCGCATGTGCAGCTGGATGCCAAGCGGACTGCCAAGTGCTGGGTGCGGGACCCCATGATGCCGTATGTCCCGGGTACCAAACGCCTGGCCAGCTGCCAGGTCCTGGGGTGGGAGGTGGGCCTCCGTACGCAGCCGGTGCCGCTGCCGCATGCCCGCTCATAGGCCAGCTGCCAGGTCCTGGGGTGGGAGGTAGGCCTCCGTACGCAGCCGGTGCCACTGCCGCATGCCCGCTCATAGGCCAGCTGCCAGGTCCTGGGGTGGGAGGTGGGCCTCCGTACGCAGCCGGTGCCGCTGCCGCATGCCCGCTCATAGGCCAGCTGCCAGGTCCTGGGGTGGGAGGTAGGCCTCCGTACGCAGCCGGTGCCGCTGCCGCATGCCCGCTCATAGGCCAGCTGCCAGGTCCTGGGGTGGGAGGTGGGCCTCCGTACGCAGCCGGTGCCGCTGCCGCATGCCCGCTCATAGGCCAGCTGCCAGGTCCTGGGGTGGGAGGTAGGCCTCCGTACGCAGCCGGTGCCACTGCCGCATGCCCGCTCATAGGCCAGCTGCCAGGTCCTGGGGTGGGAGGTGGGCCTCCGTACGCAGCCGGTGCCGCTGCCGCATGCCCGCTCATAGGCCAGCTGCCAGGTCCTGGGGTGGGAGGTAGGCCTCCGTACGCAGCCGGTGCCGCTGCCGCATGCCCGCTCATAGGCCAGCTGCCAGGTCCTGGGGTGGGAGGTGGGCCTCCGTACGCAGCCGGTGCCGCTGCCGCATGCCCGCTCATAGGCCAGCTGCCAGGTCCTGGGGTGGGAGGTGGGCCTCCGTACGCAGCCGGTGCCGCTGCCGCATGCCCGCTCATAGGCCAGCTGCCAGGTCCTGGGGTGGGAGGTGGGCCTCCGTACGCAGCCGGTGCCGCTGCCGCATGCCCGCTCATAGGCCAGCTGCCAGGTCCTGGGGTGGGAGGTGGGCCTCCGTACGCAGCCGGTGCCGCTGCCGCATGCCCGCTCATAGGCCAGCTGCCAGGTCCTGGGGTGGGAGGTGGGCCTCCGTACGCAGCCGGTGCCGCTGCCGCATGCCCGCTCATAGGCCAGCTGCCAGGATATGGGGTGGGAGGTGGGCCTCCGTACGCAGCCGGTGCCGCTGCCGCATGCCCGCTCATAGGCCAGCTGCCAGGATATGGGGTGGGAGGTAGGGTTAGCCTTGAAGGCCGCCTTGTCGTGACCGTCGACAACCTTCCACATCAAGGCAAAGCGACCCTTAAAGTCCATGAGGTCGTCAGGCTGCAGGATGGGAGCCATGTCATTCTCACTGATCTTGACCCGGTGATGTTCACCACGCACAGTACGGGCAAGGGAAGAGATGCGCTGGCGCAAAGAATCTGCGTTGCACTTCCCCCCATCCTTGGACTTGCGGTACCCTGCACAAGGTGCACAATGTAGTCGTGTATAACACCTGGTGCACTAGACAGGCTCTAGGTAGGTTGCAAGGCACCCTGGCAGCCTTGCCTACCTGTTGCAAGGGTGCACAACACCATGCACAGAACCTTGGGATTCTTCATATAGCACTCATACAGGTGGCTGCATCGCTCTTCGATAGTGACAGGGCGCTTGCGTAGGAATAGCCGCAACGCAGCCATAACCTCTTCAGAAGCTACCTCACCATCTGCATGGCAATACAAACGAGGACTATATTGTATATGGGGCAAGGCAGGGCGGGGCAAGGCAGGCCTTAGCTAGGTCAGCAGGTCACTGACCAGCGTATGTGCCGTTATCTGGCACATCCTCAAACATCTGGTAGCTGGTCTTGAGTTGACTCTTGTCTTTGGCTTGGGTCGAGGCGGCTGCCTTGCTTCGTGTTGCCAAATCAGCGAACTTGGGAGCCTTGATGAATGCCCTTCACACGGCATCCTCTTCTGCATCCTCTCCTGCATATCATGGCATCTAGTACAATGTCAGTCTTGGTAGCGGGGTTAGTTAACGACTAACATGAGACGGTACCGATTACCTGCGGCCTTGCCTGACAGGCGTCCAGATCTCCTGGTGGGAACGGGTGCTACGTTGCTTGCGGGGACCGGCATTGTGGCTGTTACGACTGATGGGACCGGCACTGTGGCTGTTGCGACTGGCGCAATAGGAGGTGTCTCCTTGCTCGGAGCTTCCTCTGCATCGCAACATCGTAACACCGTAACCGCCAGGAGTCAAACAGTCAACGCTAGTCAAAAGTCTGATTAGGGACTCACCATTGATCCTAGCTGCCGCTAGACGTGCAGTCTCGATGTCAATGGGTGGTAGCAGGTTAAATTGTCCGATGGGCATGTCATCGCCGCAGTCTTCCTCCTCAATCTCGCAGTCTTCCTCTTCGACCTCGCAGTCCGATGTTATGACGCTGTTTGGCATAGCGGTAGTTTGTGTGCGTGGAAGGATGCTGGACTGTTTTGGGGGATGTGACCCCAGTGACATTCAACCGCGACTTGCACGGCTTGCAGGAGTGGGTCCGAAGAGGTTGCGTTGCTCGCCACAACTATGAGCAGGCTGTGTGCGTGGCTGTAGGATGCCGGAGACAGCGTGGCCTCCGCGGAGTTTTACTGTAACCGCTGCCTAACCGCAATTTTTACTGGAAAAGTGCAGACTTTTACTGCAACCGCTGCCTAACCGCAATTTTTACTGAAAAAGTGCCGCTGTTTTACTGTAACCACCGCCTAACCGCAAATTTTACTGAGAAAGTGCGTCAACCGCTGCCTAACCGCGATTTTTACTGATAAAGTGCAGGGTGCGGCGACAGAGTTGCGCGTTGTACACGCGTTGATGCTGCTGGCTTCGAACTTATACGTGGTAGCCTCGAGCCACCCGTAATGTAAAGGGATACTGTATAATGTCTCGGCCCGCGCTGTTCACGTTCAAATAACGACCTCGGCCTCGTCTCAAGCTGCGTAAACGACTCGGCTACGCCTCGTCGTTTACTGCAACTTTCGACGAGGTCTCGGTCGTTATTTTCCCGTAACAGCTTGGCCTCTGACATTATACTATACTTGTCAGTGCACATGGCTTCACACGCTCCCAACTCCCCGCCGGGCAGCATCTAGCCCACCGTGCCCGAGCGCAATGTTGCAGAGCCGGCAAGCAGCTTTCCAACGCAACCGGGGGCACCACGGGGCATGGAGTGCATGGTGAGATGGGTGGTAATGTGTGTGGGGGGGGTACCCGACACTTTGGTGAGCTGCAACAGAGCCACCCGTGGGCGGGTGGGCATGAGCTTGGTGGCGCCGGGACGCTGGCAGCCGTGGCCACCACCATACAAGTCACCGACTTGTGCCCTTTCTGGCCGTTTCCCAGGCCCTGAATCACACGTTTGGGTCACTTTCCCACCCTTTTTGTGTGGGGCACCACCCAACCTTGGGCAAACACGCGGCGTGAGCGTTGTGTCGGGCACGTGGTGCGCGTGTGGTGACGCCCTCCACCCGGCGGGGCCGACCCCCGCTCCGCGCTGGCGTTGGGCGAGGGGGTGGGCGGGGGGGGGGGGGCCGTGCGCCTCCTCGGCGGACAAAACCCTACGACACTCCGGGTTCCCAGGTGATCACTCAACCCAGTACTGATGAAGCCCAGACCAGATTGACTTCCCAGTTCTAATGAGAGGGGGTCCATTCTGGTCGGTATGATCGTAGGATGATGAGAGGGGGGGTGTGGCATGACATGACCCCATGCACGTCCCTACAGTGCCCGGCCGTTGGCTGGCTCCACCACCACACCACCCTCTGCCGGCAGTGGCACCAACTCTGTTGGCAACCCTTGGGCCGCACGGGGTAAGGGGCACGTCATGGCAAGCCTTGGCAATCTGTGGACCCCCCCCTTGTCAGTGCACATGGCTTCACACGCTCCCAACTCCCCGCCGGGCAGCATCTAGCCCACCGTGCCCGAGCGCAATGTTGCAGAGCCGGCAAGCAGCTTTCCAACGCAACCGGGGGCACCACGGGGCATGGAGTGCATGGTGAGATGGGTGGTAATGTGTGTGGGGGGGGTACCCGACACTTTGGTGAGCTGCAACAGAGCCACCCGTGGGCGGGTGGGCATGAGCTTGGTGGCGCCGGGACGCTGGCAGCCGTGGCCACCACCATACAAGTCACCGACTTGTGCCCTTTCTGGCCGTTTCCCAGGCCCTGAATCACACGTTTGGGTCACTTTCCCACCCTTTTTGTGTGGGGCACCACCCAACCTTGGGCAAACACGCGGCGTGAGCGTTGTGTCGGGCACGTGGTGCGCGTGTGGTGACGCCCTCCACCCGGCGGGGCCGACCCCCGCTCCGCGCTGGCGTTGGGCGAGGGGGTGGGCGGGGGGGGGGGGGCCGTGCGCCTCCTCGGCGGGCAAAACCCTACGACACTCCGGGTTCCCAGGTGATCACTCAACCCAGTACTGATGAAGCCCAGACCAGATTGACTTCCCAGTTCTAATGAGAAAAAAAAAGAGAGAGGGGCATTACAGCACCAGTGGCAGGGCCACCGTCACACTGTCTGGGGCAACACACGCTCACACAGAGCAAACAGCCCTCATGGGCACAAAGGGGGTACAAGGGGAGGTCTAGCGCTTGTCTGGTCTGCCACACTCTACCCGGACTGCACTAGGCGACAAACAGCAAGGACAAGGCACAAAGCTCAAAAGGCGTCCTTAGCGTCCCCACCACCTGCCTACTAGGAGGCCCAGCTAGACAAGGGAGGCAAGACAAGGCAACTACCCCCAACGGCCAGGCTAGGCTAGATCAAACTCAGTCCAAATCAACAGGTAGCATGTCCTCTATGGCTGGAATGTCAGGCAGGTGGGTGCGTAGCTGCCTGGCTTGGCCGTCACCATGGGTGCAAATGAAAGGGTGATTGTGAGGAATGGAGTTCCCAGCAGGCCAGTTGTGGGGGATGGTGTGTAATGCAACAAAGTCCTGCACTTGAGACCAGAAGTCGCCTACAACATAGCGGCACACTCTGTCACGGAGGGACAAGGCAGGGGTGGCATCAGGTAGGGCGTCAGCCAAATGCCAAAGCTCATCCAAGGAGGTTTGTCTTAAGGCATGGGCTTCAGCATGGTCCCTAGCAGCTAGTAGCCGTGCCCACCATACCCGCCGACCGCGCCACATGGCTCCCAATGCAGCCAAGCAGACCACATCCCACACCCCCTGGTGGACATGGGTGGTGCAAGGTGACATGGCCAGCCAGACATGCGCAGTGTGGAGGTGAACAGCAGGGGGCAAGGCTCGGCGCAGTTCGCGCACTACGGCACAGGCTAGGGGGCAGTCCCAAAAAGTGTGGCGCCTCATGGCACTGCCTTGAGCATCAGCCCTGGCCTGCCTAATGAGAGGGGGTCCATTCTGGTCGGTATGATCGTAGGATGATGAGAGGGGGGGTGTGGCATGACATGACCCCATGCACGTCCCTACAGTGCCCGGCCGTTGGCTGGCTCCACCACCACACCACCCTCTGCCGGCAGTGGCACCAACTCTGTTGGCAACCCTTGGGCCGCACGGGGTAAGGGGCACGTCATGGCAAGCCTTGGCAATCTGTGGACCCCCCCCTTGTCAGTGCACATGGCTTCACACGCTCCCAACTCCCCGCCGGGCAGCATCTAGCCCACCGTGCCCGAGCGCAATGTTGCAGAGCCGGCAAGCAGCTTTCCAACGCAACCGGGGGCACCACGGGGCATGGAGTGCATGGTGAGATGGGTGGTAATGTGTGTGGGGGGGGTACCCGACACTTTGGTGAGCTGCAACAGAGCCACCCGTGGGCGGGTGGGCATGAGCTTGGTGGCGCCGGGACGCTGGCAGCCGTGGCCACCACCATACAAGTCACCGACTTGTGCCCTTTCTGGCCGTTTCCCAGGCCCTGAATCACACGTTTGGGTCACTTTCCCACCCTTTTTGTGTGGGGCACCACCCAACCTTGGGCAAACACGCGGCGTGAGCGTTGTGTCGGGCACGTGGTGCGCGTGTGGTGACGCCCTCCACCCGGCGGGGCCGACCCCCGCTCCGCGCTGGCGTTGGGCGAGGGGGTGGGCGGGGGGGGGGGGGCCGTGCGCCTCCTCGGCGGGCAAAACCCTACGACACTCCGGGTTCCCAGGTGATCACTCAACCCAGTACTGATGAAGCCCAGACCAGATTGACTTCCCAGTTCTAATGAGAGGGGGTCCATTCTGGTCGGTATGATCGTAGGATGATGAGAGGGGGGGTGTGGCATGACATGACCCCATGCACGTCCCTACAGTGCCCGGCCGTTGGCTGGCTCCACCACCACACCACCCTCTGCCGGCAGTGGCACCAACTCTGTTGGCAACCCTTGGGCCGCACGGGGTAAGGGGCACGTCATGGCAAGCCTTGGCAATCTGTGGACCCCCCCCTTGTCAGTGCACATGGCTTCACACGCTCCCAACTCCCCGCCGGGCAGCATCTAGCCCACCGTGCCCGAGCGCAATGTTGCAGAGCCGGCAAGCAGCTTTCCAACGCAACCGGGGGCACCACGGGGCATGGAGTGCATGGTGAGATGGGTGGTAATGTGTGTGGGGGGGGTACCCGACACTTTGGTGAGCTGCAACAGAGCCACCCGTGGGCGGGTGGGCATGAGCTTGGTGGCGCCGGGACGCTGGCAGCCGTGGCCACCACCATACAAGTCACCGACTTGTGCCCTTTCTGGCCGTTTCCCAGGCCCTGAATCACACGTTTGGGTCACTTTCCCACCCTTTTTGTGTGGGGCACCACCCAACCTTGGGCAAACACGCGGCGTGAGCGTTGTGTCGGGCACGTGGTGCGCGTGTGGTGACGCCCTCCACCCGGCGGGGCCGACCCCCGCTCCGCGCTGGCGTTGGGCGAGGGGGTGGGCGGGGGGGGGGGGGCCGTGCGCCTCCTCGGCGGGCAAAACCCTACGACACTCCGGGTTCCCAGGTGATCACTCAACCCAGTACTGATGAAGCCCAGACCAGATTGACTTCCCAGTTCTAATGAGAGGGGGTCCATTCTGGTCGGTATGATCGTAGGATGATGAGAGGGGGGGTGTGGCATGACATGACCCCATGCACGTCCCTACAGTGCCCGGCCGTTGGCTGGCTCCACCACCACACCAGTGTTTTTTTTTTAACGCTATATATAGCGATCGCTATAAAAAGCGACATTTCAGAGGGCTCCGTGCGCTATGGATTGGACCCCTTGCGGACTGTGCTATAGCGCATCGCGTTATAAAAAGTGAACTTTGTACTGCAGCCGCAGCTCGGCTTAGAGCCGCAATTTGGATAAGCGCCGCAGTCCCGATGGCTGAGGGCCGTGCCCGCCGAGGGTATAGCGATGGTATTAACTTACAAGCCAGGGTTACTAGAGTTGTGGAAAACATCAACCAGCATTTCTGCAGCCCGCACCCAGAAGTTCAAGCAGCTTTGCCACAGCCTTGGGCTCAAGGGTCAGCTGATAGGGCGGGCCGCGCCAACCCGTTGGCTGAGCTTGCGGAAGCCAGCAGAGCGGCTGGTGCGTGACATCAGGTCCTTGGTGTCCTCCTCACAGACCTCCCTACTCTTTTGGCAGCCTGCGGGCTCTTGCTTATCCTCCGCTCACTCAACCGCCTCAACCTTGTGTGCCAAAGCCGTGCCATCTTTGTCGAGGACCTTATGCAGGAGGTGGCCCTGACGGCCAACAAGATCACTGCCATGTACTCAGGCCCCTTCCCCTTCTCTGCACTGGACTTTCCTGAGCTGACAGCCTTCACCAATGTGGCAGGACCTGGCAGCTGCCTGGTGTACAACGGCTCTGGCCATTTGGCATTGCAGCCGCATGGGAGTGGCAGTATGACAGTGCAATCAAATGAGGCTGACAGTGACAGTGACAGTGAGGAGGTAGGCAGCAGGCAGGCAGCAGCAGACATGGAGACAACGTTTGGTGAGAATGAGGAGGAGGAGGAAGGCAGTGAGCTAGGCAGTGAGCCGGTGCAGCTGTACGCCATCCCCCCAAAAGGGCGCCGGGCTGCTTTAGTGCCAGCCAGTGACTCCAGCAGCATGTCGACAGTGCCAAGCAGGAGCTGGCAGCAACAGCAGATGCTGTGGTACTTGACCTACACAGCCGCTTCCTCCCACCGGAGTATGCCAAAGGACTGGCTATTGTGTACGCCCACTACTGGGACAAGCAGCCCAGCGATGAAGACTTCCTTGAGCGCCTGGCCATTGTCAAGGCCCGGTACTGCATGGACACGACCCTGGCTAACGGCCAACTGGCGCCAGCCTTGTTGGAGCAGCAAAAGCTATCTGCTATCCCAACAATTTGTGGAAGTCATGCGCTGCCAAGCTGAACACCGTGTGGAGCAGCAGCCAACCCAGCAATGGACCACCAAGCTGTGCCGCTACTTGGCTGGCCAACCCATCACCAAGGCTGACATCTTGGAGTACATCAAGCTGGCCACCAGGCTTAGTGGAGGAGGAGCGCATGTTCTCAGCCATGGCTTACCTCAAAGATGACACCCGCAACAGGCTGCAAGAGTGCCACTTGAATGTCTTCAGCAACAATCAATTTGATTAGGACACATTCCCAGATGAGCGCGCCATTAGCAAGTGGCTGGATAACGCTGCTGTGCGTGGGCGCTACCGCCTTTGATTGGGCCTATTGCTTTATTTGACATTTTTGTTGTGCGCTATGGGGCCCAATAGGGCCGCGCTATGAACATGACAGTCCCAATCTGAGCCATGACACTTTGTGCTATGAAATTGGAAAGAGGCCAAATGAAAAAAAAAACACTGCACCACACCACCCTCTGCCGGCAGTGGCACCAACTCTGTTGGCAACCCTTGGGCCGCACGGGGTAAGGGGCACGTCATGGCAAGCCTTGGCAATCTGTGGACCCCCCCCTTGTCAGTGCACATGGCTTCACACGCTCCCAACTCCCCGCCGGGCAGCATCTAGCCCACCGTGCCCGAGCGCAATGTTGCAGAGCCGGCAAGCAGCTTTCCAACGCAACCGGGGGCACCACGGGGCATGGAGTGCATGGTGAGATGGGTGGTAATGTGTGTGGGGGGGGTACCCGACACTTTGGTGAGCTGCAACAGAGCCACCCGTGGGCGGGTGGGCATGAGCTTGGTGGCGCCGGGACGCTGGCAGCCGTGGCCACCACCATACAAGTCACCGACTTGTGCCCTTTCTGGCCGTTTCCCAGGCCCTGAATCACACGTTTGGGT
Source organism: Haematococcus lacustris (assembly GCA_030144725.1). Taxonomy (NCBI): domain Eukaryota; kingdom Viridiplantae; phylum Chlorophyta; class Chlorophyceae; order Chlamydomonadales; family Haematococcaceae; genus Haematococcus; species Haematococcus lacustris. The sequence goes on from JASKMD010000075.1 coordinate 24,126, forward strand.
CACTTTCCCACCCTTTTTGTGTGGGGCACCACCCAACCTTGGGCAAACACGCGGCGTGAGCGTTGTGTCGGGCACGTGGTGCGCGTGTGGTGACGCCCTCCACCCGGCGGGGCCGACCCCCGCTCCGCGCTGGCGTTGGGCGAGGGGGTGGGCGGGGGGGGGGGGGCCGTGCGCCTCCTCGGCGGGCAAAACCCTACGACACTCCGGGTTCCCAGGTGATCACTCAACCCAGTACTGATGAAGCCCAGACCAGATTGACTTCCCAGTTCTAATGAGAGGGGGTCCATTCTGGTCGGTATGATCGTAGGATGATGAGAGGGGGGGTGTGGCATGACATGACCCCATGCACGTCCCTACAGTGCCCGGCCGTTGGCTGGCTCCACCACCACACCACCCTCTGCCGGCAGTGGCACCAACTCTGTTGGCAACCCTTGGGCCGCACGGGGTAAGGGGCACGTCATGGCAAGCCTTGGCAATCTGTGGACCCCCCCCTTGTCAGTGCACATGGCTTCACACGCTCCCAACTCCCCGCCGGGCAGCATCTAGCCCACCGTGCCCGAGCGCAATGTTGCAGAGCCGGCAAGCAGCTTTCCAACGCAACCGGGGGCACCACGGGGCATGGAGTGCATGGTGAGATGGGTGGTAATGTGTGTGGGGGGGGTACCCGACACTTTGGTGAGCTGCAACAGAGCCACCCGTGGGCGGGTGGGCATGAGCTTGGTGGCGCCGGGACGCTGGCAGCCGTGGCCACCACCATACAAGTCACCGACTTGTGCCCTTTCTGGCCGTTTCCCAGGCCCTGAATCACACGTTTGGGTCACTTTCCCACCCTTTTTGTGTGGGGCACCACCCAACCTTGGGCAAACACGCGGCGTGAGCGTTGTGTCGGGCACGTGGTGCGCGTGTGGTGACGCCCTCCACCCGGCGGGGCCGACCCCCGCTCCGCGCTGGCGTTGGGCGAGGGGGTGGGCGGGGGGGGGGGGCCGTGCGCCTCCTCGGCGGGCAAAACCCTACGACACTCCGGGTTCCCAGGTGATCACTCAACCCAGTACTGATGAAGCCCAGACCAGATTGACTTCCCAGTTCTAATGAGAGGGGGTCCATTCTGGTCGGTATGATCGTAGGATGATGAGAGGGGGGGTGTGGCATGACATGACCCCATGCACGTCCCTACAGTGCCCGGCCGTTGGCTGGCTCCACCACCACACCACCCTCTGCCGGCAGTGGCACCAACTCTGTTGGCAACCCTTGGGCCGCACGGGGTAAGGGGCACGTCATGGCAAGCCTTGGCAATCTGTGGACCCCCCCCTTGTCAGTGCACATGGCTTCACACGCTCCCAACTCCCCGCCGGGCAGCATCTAGCCCACCGTGCCCGAGCGCAATGTTGCAGAGCCGGCAAGCAGCTTTCCAACGCAACCGGGGGCACCACGGGGCATGGAGTGCATGGTGAGATGGGTGGTAATGTGTGTGGGGGGGGTACCCGACACTTTGGTGAGCTGCAACAGAGCCACCCGTGGGCGGGTGGGCATGAGCTTGGTGGCGCCGGGACGCTGGCAGCCGTGGCCACCACCATACAAGTCACCGACTTGTGCCCTTTCTGGCCGTTTCCCAGGCCCTGAATCACACGTTTGGGTCACTTTCCCACCCTTTTTGTGTGGGGCACCACCCAACCTTGGGCAAACACGCGGCGTGAGCGTTGTGTCGGGCACGTGGTGCGCGTGTGGTGACGCCCTCCACCCGGCGGGGCCGACCCCCGCTCCGCGCTGGCGTTGGGCGAGGGGGTGGGCGGGGGGGGGGGGCCGTGCGCCTCCTCGGCGGGCAAAACCCTACGACACTCCGGGTTCCCAGGTGATCACTCAACCCAGTACTGATGAAGCCCAGACCAGATTGACTTCCCAGTTCTAATGAGAGGGGGTCCATTCTGGTCGGTATGATCGTAGGATGATGAGAGGGGGGGTGTGGCATGACATGACCCCATGCACGTCCCTACAGTGCCCGGCCGTTGGCTGGCTCCACCACCACACCACCCTCTGCCGGCAGTGGCACCAACTCTGTTGGCAACCCTTGGGCCGCACGGGGTAAGGGGCACGTCATGGCAAGCCTTGGCAATCTGTGGACCCCCCCCTTGTCAGTGCACATGGCTTCACACGCTCCCAACTCCCCGCCGGGCAGCATCTAGCCCACCGTGCCCGAGCGCAATGTTGCAGAGCCGGCAAGCAGCTTTCCAACGCAACCGGGGGCACCACGGGGCATGGAGTGCATGGTGAGATGGGTGGTAATGTGTGTGGGGGGGGTACCCGACACTTTGGTGAGCTGCAACAGAGCCACCCGTGGGCGGGTGGGCATGAGCTTGGTGGCGCCGGGACGCTGGCAGCCGTGGCCACCACCATACAAGTCACCGACTTGTGCCCTTTCTGGCCGTTTCCCAGGCCCTGAATCACACGTTTGGGTCACTTTCCCACCCTTTTTGTGTGGGGCACCACCCAACCTTGGGCAAACACGCGGCGTGAGCGTTGTGTCGGGCACGTGGTGCGCGTGTGGTGACGCCCTCCACCCGGCGGGGCCGACCCCCGCTCCGCGCTGGCGTTGGGCGAGGGGGTGGGCGGGGGGGGGGGGCCGTGCGCCTCCTCGGCGGGCAAAACCCTACGACACTCCGGGTTCCCAGGTGATCACTCAACCCAGTACTGATGAAGCCCAGACCAGATTGACTTCCCAGTTCTAATGAGAGGGGGTCCATTCTGGTCGGTATGATCGTAGGATGATGAGAGGGGGGGTGTGGCATGACATGACCCCATGCACGTCCCTACAGTGCCCGGCCGTTGGCTGGCTCCACCACCACACCACCCTCTGCCGGCAGTGGCACCAACTCTGTTGGCAACCCTTGGGCCGCACGGGGTAAGGGGCACGTCATGGCAAGCCTTGGCAATCTGTGGACCCCCCCCTTGTCAGTGCACATGGCTTCACACGCTCCCAACTCCCCGCCGGGCAGCATCTAGCCCACCGTGCCCGAGCGCAATGTTGCAGAGCCGGCAAGCAGCTTTCCAACGCAACCGGGGGCACCACGGGGCATGGAGTGCATGGTGAGATGGGTGGTAATGTGTGTGGGGGGGGTACCCGACACTTTGGTGAGCTGCAACAGAGCCACCCGTGGGCGGGTGGGCATGAGCTTGGTGGCGCCGGGACGCTGGCAGCCGTGGCCACCACCATACAAGTCACCGACTTGTGCCCTTTCTGGCCGTTTCCCAGGCCCTGAATCACACGTTTGGGTCACTTTCCCACCCTTTTTGTGTGGGGCACCACCCAACCTTGGGCAAACACGCGGCGTGAGCGTTGTGTCGGGCACGTGGTGCGCGTGTGGTGACGCCCTCCACCCGGCGGGGCCGACCCCCGCTCCGCGCTGGCGTTGGGCGAGGGGGTGGGCGGGGGGGGGGGGCCGTGCGCCTCCTCGGCGGGCAAAACCCTACGACACTCCGGGTTCCCAGGTGATCACTCAACCCAGTACTGATGAAGCCCAGACCAGATTGACTTCCCAGTTCTAATGAGAGGGGGTCCATTCTGGTCGGTATGATCGTAGGATGATGAGAGGGGGGGTGTGGCATGACATGACCCCATGCACGTCCCTACAGTGCCCGGCCGTTGGCTGGCTCCACCACCACACCACCCTCTGCCGGCAGTGGCACCAACTCTGTTGGCAACCCTTGGGCCGCACGGGGTAAGGGGCACGTCATGGCAAGCCTTGGCAATCTGTGGACCCCCCCCTTGTCAGTGCACATGGCTTCACACGCTCCCAACTCCCCGCCGGGCAGCATCTAGCCCACCGTGCCCGAGCGCAATGTTGCAGAGCCGGCAAGCAGCTTTCCAACGCAACCGGGGGCACCACGGGGCATGGAGTGCATGGTGAGATGGGTGGTAATGTGTGTGGGGGGGGTACCCGACACTTTGGTGAGCTGCAACAGAGCCACCCGTGGGCGGGTGGGCATGAGCTTGGTGGCGCCGGGACGCTGGCAGCCGTGGCCACCACCATACAAGTCACCGACTTGTGCCCTTTCTGGCCGTTTCCCAGGCCCTGAATCACACGTTTGGGTCACTTTCCCACCCTTTTTGTGTGGGGCACCACCCAACCTTGGGCAAACACGCGGCGTGAGCGTTGTGTCGGGCACGTGGTGCGCGTGTGGTGACGCCCTCCACCCGGCGGGGCCGACCCCCGCTCCGCGCTGGCGTTGGGCGAGGGGGTGGGCGGGGGGGGGGGGCCGTGCGCCTCCTCGGCGGGCAAAACCCTACGACACTCCGGGTTCCCAGGTGATCACTCAACCCAGTACTGACGAAGCCCAGACCAGATTGACTTCCCAGTTCTAATGAGAGGGGGTCCATTCTGGTCGGTATGATCGTAGGATGATGAGAGGGGGGGTGTGGCATGACATGACCCCATGCACGTCCCTACAGTGCCCGGCCGTTGGCTGGCTCCACCACCACACCACCCTCTGCCGGCAGTGGCACCAACTCTGTTGGCAACCCTTGGGCCGCACGGGGTAAGGGGCACGTCATGGCAAGCCTTGGCAATCTGTGGACCCCCCCCTTGTCAGTGCACATGGCTTCACACGCTCCCAACTCCCCGCCGGGCAGCATCTAGCCCACCGTGCCCGAGCGCAATGTTGCAGAGCCGGCAAGCAGCTTTCCAACGCAACCGGGGGCACCACGGGGCATGGAGTGCATGGTGAGATGGGTGGTAATGTGTGTGGGGGGGGTACCCGACACTTTGGTGAGCTGCAACAGAGCCACCCGTGGGCGGGTGGGCATGAGCTTGGTGGCGCCGGGACGCTGGCAGCCGTGGCCACCACCATACAAGTCACCGACTTGTGCCCTTTCTGGCCGTTTCCCAGGCCCTGAATCACACGTTTGGGTCACTTTCCCACCCTTTTTGTGTGGGGCACCACCCAACCTTGGGCAAACACGCGGCGTGAGCGTTGTGTCGGGCACGTGGTGCGCGTGTGGTGACGCCCTCCACCCGGCGGGGCCGACCCCCGCTCCGCGCTGGCGTTGGGCGAGGGGGTGGGCGGGGGGGGGGGGCCGTGCGCCTCCTCGGCGGGCAAAACCCTACGACACTCCGGGTTCCCAGGTGATCACTCAACCCAGTACTGATGAAGCCCAGACCAGATTGACTTCCCAGTTCTAATGAGAGGGGGTCCATTCTGGTCGGTATGATCGTAGGATGATGAGAGGGGGGGTGTGGCATGACATGACCCCATGCACGTCCCTACAGTGCCCGGCCGTTGGCTGGCTCCACCACCACACCACCCTCTGCCGGCAGTGGCACCAACTCTGTTGGCAACCCTTGGGCCGCACGGGGTAAGGGGCACGTCATGGCAAGCCTTGGCAATCTGTGGACCCCCCCCTTGTCAGTGCACATGGCTTCACACGCTCCCAACTCCCCGCCGGGCAGCATCTAGCCCACCGTGCCCGAGCGCAATGTTGCAGAGCCGGCAAGCAGCTTTCCAACGCAACCGGGGGCACCACGGGGCATGGAGTGCATGGTGAGATGGGTGGTAATGTGTGTGGGGGGGGTACCCGACACTTTGGTGAGCTGCAACAGAGCCACCCGTGGGCGGGTGGGCATGAGCTTGGTGGCGCCGGGACGCTGGCAGCCGTGGCCACCACCATACAAGTCACCGACTTGTGCCCTTTCTGGCCGTTTCCCAGGCCCTGAATCACACGTTTGGGTCACTTTCCCACCCTTTTTGTGTGGGGCACCACCCAACCTTGGGCAAACACGCGGCGTGAGCGTTGTGTCGGGCACGTGGTGCGCGTGTGGTGACGCCCTCCACCCGGCGGGGCCGACCCCCGCTCCGCGCTGGCGTTGGGCGAGGGGGTGGGCGGGGGGGGGGGGCCGTGCGCCTCCTCGGCGGGCAAAACCCTACGACACTCCGGGTTCCCAGGTGATCACTCAACCCAGTACTGATGAAGCCCAGACCAGATTGACTTCCCAGTTCTAATGAGAGGGGGTCCATTCTGGTCGGTATGATCGTAGGATGATGAGAGGGGGGGTGTGGCATGACATGACCCCATGCACGTCCCTACAGTGCCCGGCCGTTGGCTGGCTCCACCACCACACCACCCTCTGCCGGCAGTGGCACCAACTCTGTTGGCAACCCTTGGGCCGCACGGGGTAAGGGGCACGTCATGGCAAGCCTTGGCAATCTGTGGACCCCCCCCTTGTCAGTGCACATGGCTTCACACGCTCCCAACTCCCCGCCGGGCAGCATCTAGCCCACCGTGCCCGAGCGCAATGTTGCAGAGCCGGCAAGCAGCTTTCCAACGCAACCGGGGGCACCACGGGGCATGGAGTGCATGGTGAGATGGGTGGTAATGTGTGTGTGGGGGGTACCCGACACTTTGGTGAGCTGCAACAGAGCCACCCGTGGGCGGGTGGGCATGAGCTTGGTGGCGCCGGGACGCTGGCAGCCGTGGCCACCACCATACAAGTCACCGACTTGTGCCCTTTCTGGCCGTTTCCCAGGCCCTGAATCACACGTTTGGGTCACTTTCCCACCCTTTTTGTGTGGGGCACCACCCAACCTTGGGCAAACACGCGGCGTGAGCGTTGTGTCGGGCACGTGGTGCGCGTGTGGTGACGCCCTCCACCCGGCGGGGCCGACCCCCGCTCCGCGCTGGCGTTGGGCGAGGGGGTGGGCGGGGGGGGGGGGCCGTGCGCCTCCTCGGCGGGCAAAACCCTACGACACTCCGGGTTCCCAGGTGATCACTCAACCCAGTACTGATGAAGCCCAGACCAGATTGACTTCCCAGTTCTAATGAGAGGGGGTCCATTCTGGTCGGTATGATCGTAGGATGATGAGAGGGGGGGTGTGGCATGACATGACCCCATGCACGTCCCTACAGTGCCCGGCCGTTGGCTGGCTCCACCACCACACCACCCTCTGCCGGCAGTGGCACCAACTCTGTTGGCAACCCTTGGGCCGCACGGGGTAAGGGGCACGTCATGGCAAGCCTTGGCAATCTGTGGACCCCCCCCTTGTCAGTGCACATGGCTTCACACGCTCCCAACTCCCCGCCGGGCAGCATCTAGCCCACCGTGCCCGAGCGCAATGTTGCAGAGCCGGCAAGCAGCTTTCCAACGCAACCGGGGGCACCACGGGGCATGGAGTGCATGGTGAGATGGGTGGTAATGTGTGTGGGGGGGGTACCCGACACTTTGGTGAGCTGCAACAGAGCCACCCGTGGGCGGGTGGGCATGAGCTTGGTGGCGCCGGGACGCTGGCAGCCGTGGCCACCACCATACAAGTCACCGACTTGTGCCCTTTCTGGCCGTTTCCCAGGCCCTGAATCACACGTTTGGGTCACTTTCCCACCCTTTTTGTGTGGGGCACCACCCAACCTTGGGCAAACACGCGGCGTGAGCGTTGTGTCGGGCACGTGGTGCGCGTGTGGTGACGCCCTCCACCCGGCGGGGCCGACCCCCGCTCCGCGCTGGCGTTGGGCGAGGGGGTGGGCGGGGGGGGGGGGCCGTGCGCCTCCTCGGCGGGCAAAACCCTACGACACTCCGGGTTCCCAGGTGATCACTCAACCCAGTACTGATGAAGCCCAGACCAGATTGACTTCCCAGTTCTAATGAGAGGGGGTCCATTCTGGTCGGTATGATCGTAGGATGATGAGAGGGGGGGTGTGGCATGACATGACCCCATGCACGTCCCTACAGTGCCCGGCCGTTGGCTGGCTCCACCACCACACCACCCTCTGCCGGCAGTGGCACCAACTCTGTTGGCAACCCTTGGGCCGCACGGGGTAAGGGGCACGTCATGGCAAGCCTTGGCAATCTGTGGACCCCCCCCTTGTCAGTGCACATGGCTTCACACGCTCCCAACTCCCCGCCGGGCAGCATCTAGCCCACCGTGCCCGAGCGCAATGTTGCAGAGCCGGCAAGCAGCTTTCCAACGCAACCGGGGGCACCACGGGGCATGGAGTGCATGGTGAGATGGGTGGTAATGTGTGTGGGGGGGGTACCCGACACTTTGGTGAGCTGCAACAGAGCCACCCGTGGGCGGGTGGGCATGAGCTTGGTGGCGCCGGGACGCTGGCAGCCGTGGCCACCACCATACAAGTCACCGACTTGTGCCCTTTCTGGCCGTTTCCCAGGCCCTGAATCACACGTTTGGGTCACTTTCCCACCCTTTTTGTGTGGGGCACCACCCAACCTTGGGCAAACACGCGGCGTGAGCGTTGTGTCGGGCACGTGGTGCGCGTGTGGTGACGCCCTCCACCCGGCGGGGCCGACCCCCGCTCCGCGCTGGCGTTGGGCGAGGGGGTGGGCGGGGGGGGGGGGCCGTGCGCCTCCTCGGCGGGCAAAACCCTACGACACTCCGGGTTCCCAGGTGATCACTCAACCCAGTACTGATGAAGCCCAAACCAGATTGACTTCCCAGTTCTAATGAGAGGGGGTCCATTCTGGTCGGTATGATCGTAGGATGATGAGAGGGGGGGTGTGGCATGACATGACCCCATGCACGTCCCTACAGTGCCCGGCCGTTGGCTGGCTCCACCACCACACCACCCTCTGCCGGCAGTGGCACCAACTCTGTTGGCAACCCTTGGGCCGCACGGGGTAAGGGGCACGTCATGGCAAGCCTTGGCAATCTGTGGACCCCCCCCTTGTCAGTGCACATGGCTTCACACGCTCCCAACTCCCCGCCGGGCAGCATCTAGCCCACCGTGCCCGAGCGCAATGTTGCAGAGCCGGCAAGCAGCTTTCCAACGCAACCGGGGGCACCACGGGGCATGGAGTGCATGGTGAGATGGGTGGTAATGTGTGTGGGGGGGGTACCCGACACTTTGGTGAGCTGCAACAGAGCCACCCGTGGGCGGGTGGGCATGAGCTTGGTGGCGCCGGGACGCTGGCAGCCGTGGCCACCACCATACAAGTCACCGACTTGTGCCCTTTCTGGCCGTTTCCCAGGCCCTGAATCACACGTTTGGGTCACTTTCCCACCCTTTTTGTGTGGGGCACCACCCAACCTTGGGCAAACACGCGGCGTGAGCGTTGTGTCGGGCACGTGGTGCGCGTGTGGTGACGCCCTCCACCCGGCGGGGCCGACCCCCGCTCCGCGCTGGCGTTGGGCGAGGGGGTGGGCGGGGGGGGGGGGCCGTGCGCCTCCTCGGCGGGCAAAACCCTACGACACTCCGGGTTCCCAGGTGATCACTCAACCCAGTACTGATGAAGCCCAGACCAGATTGACTTCCCAGTTCTAATGAGAGGGGGTCCATTCTGGTCGGTATGATCGTAGGATGATGAGAGGGGGGGTGTGGCATGACATGACCCCATGCACGTCCCTACAGTGCCCGGCCGTTGGCTGGCTCCACCACCACACCACCCTCTGCCGGCAGTGGCACCAACTCTGTTGGCAACCCTTGGGCCGCACGGGGTAAGGGGCACGTCATGGCAAGCCTTGGCAATCTGTGGACCCCCCCCTTGTCAGTGCACATGGCTTCACACGCTCCCAACTCCCCGCCGGGCAGCATCTAGCCCACCGTGCCCGAGCGCAATGTTGCAGAGCCGGCAAGCAGCTTTCCAACGCAACCGGGGGCACCACGGGGCATGGAGTGCATGGTGAGATGGGTGGTAATGTGTGTGGGGGGGGTACCCGACACTTTGGTGAGCTGCAACAGAGCCACCCGTGGGCGGGTGGGCATGAGCTTGGTGGCGCCGGGACGCTGGCAGCCGTGGCCACCACCATACAAGTCACCGACTTGTGCCCTTTCTGGCCGTTTCCCAGGCCCTGAATCACACGTTTGGGTCACTTTCCCACCCTTTTTGTGTGGGGCACCACCCAACCTTGGGCAAACACGCGGCGTGAGCGTTGTGTCGGGCACGTGGTGCGCGTGTGGTGACGCCCTCCACCCGGCGGGGCCGACCCCCGCTCCGCGCTGGCGTTGGGCGAGGGGGTGGGCGGGGGGGGGGGGCCGTGCGCCTCCTCGGCGGGCAAAACCCTACGACACTCCGGGTTCCCAGGTGATCACTCAACCCAGTACTGATGAAGCCCAGACCAGATTGACTTCCCAGTTCTAATGAGAGGGGGTCCATTCTGGTCGGTATGAGAGAGAGGGGCATTACAGCACCAGTGGCAGGGCCACCGTCACACTGTCTGGGGCAACACACGCTCACACAGAGCAAACAGCCCTCATGGGCACAAAGGGGGTACAAGGGGAGGTCTAGCGCTTGTCTGGTCTGCCACACTCTACCCGGACTGCACTAGGCGACAAACAGCAAGGACAAGGCACAAAGCTCAAAAGGCGTCCTTAGCGTCCCCACCACCTGCCTACTAGGAGGCCCAGCTAGACAAGGGAGGCAAGACAAGGCAACTACCCCCAACGGCCAGGCTAGGCTAGATCAAACTCAGTCCAAATCAACAGGTAGCATGTCCTCTATGGCTGGAATGTCAGGCAGGTGGGTGCGTAGCTGCCTGGCTTGGCCGTCACCATGGGTGCAAATGAAAGGGTGATTGTGAGGAATGGAGTTCCCAGCAGGCCAGTTGTGGGGGATGGTGTGTAATGCAACAAAGTCCTGCACTTGAGACCAGAAGTCGCCTACAACATAGCGGCACACTCTGTCACGGAGGGACAAGGCAGGGGTGGCATCAGGTAGGGCGTCAGCCAAATGCCAAAGCTCATCCAAGGAGGTTTGTCTTAAGGCATGGGCTTCAGCATGGTCCCTAGCAGCTAGTAGCCGTGCCCACCATACCCGCCGACCGCGCCACATGGCTCCCAATGCAGCCAAGCAGACCACATCCCACACCCCCTGGTGGACATGGGTGGTGCAAGGTGACATGGCCAGCCAGACATGCGCAGTGTGGAGGTGAACAGCAGGGGGCAAGGCTCGGCGCAGTTCGCGCACTACGGCACAGGCTAGGGGGCAGTCCCAAAAAGTGTGGCGCCTCATGGCACTGCCTTGAGCATCAGCCCTGGCCTGCCCTTGGAGAGAGGGATCTCGCGTAGGCTCCCAGCCGCATGGGCAAGCCATGCCGATGTTGAGACCCCCCGCACAAGGGACCCCGTTGACTGCTAGCCGCCACATGACCTCCTTTGAAGAGTTCAGCCAGGGTAGCTTCCATAGGGTGGGGACGCGTGAGGCAAGCCAGGCCTCCCCTTGAGCTTGAGTGGCGGGGGGTGAGGAGGGGAGTGGTAGATGGGGGGCGGAGGTAGGTGTAGGGGGAGGGGACCACATCCCGGCCAGAGCGTCCTTGACAAACCGAGCGTTGGCTTCCGCCCGCAGCATGGTGACCGGCTCCATGAGCACCCGGGTGAAGCACTTGACCGTAGCACCCTCAAGGATGGGGATAGGGGAGGGGGCTGGGGCCCTGCCCGTGGGGGGGGCCTTAGGCAACCAACCTAGCCGGTCCATCACCATGGCTACTGCCACCCTTTGCAGGGCTTGGGGGTCCGTTGGGGCTGGCAAGGGAGCTTGCCGTGCCACCTCTTGCTGCCAACCGGTGGGCAGGCGGGCCCACATGGCGAAGAGGCCTGTAGCGCAGCGGGCTGGATTGGCTCGAACGGCCACAGCTATGCTCCTAGCAACCTGTTCCTCCCCCCACACCGCCCGCTGCCACTCCCTGGACCCCACCCTGCCCCCCCGGCCCGCTGGCTGAGTGACCCGGCAGAGGTGGAGGAGGCTGCTGAGGTTGGTGAGGGAGGGGATGGCTGCCAGCTCTTGAAAGCCTGTGGTAGCCCACTCTGCCACCCACTGCAAAGCTTGAGCCCCCGCCTGCTGTGGGAAGGGGGCATGGGGCTGCTGGGCGTCCTCCATGGCCAGCAACGGGTTGCCCCACACTGGGATATGGCTGCATGCTGGCCCAACTGGCAGCGGCAGCTCCGGCGTGAGGTCTGCTGGGCATCCCAACCCGCGGAGGGCTGCCACAATGCGCCGTAGGAGGCCAGGCAGGCCAGCTTCTGGGAGGTTGCCGCTCACGCCTGGCTTGGCCCGGGCTAGGGCTAGGAGGTGGAAGGCAGGGTGGAGGTGGGGGCTGGCGGTGAGGAGGATGAGGGGAGTGAGGGACATCCACGCCGCCCGATGAGGCGGGCGCTGCAAGCGCTGCAGCTGGTTGCGTAGGTGGCGTTGCCTGCCGGGAGTGGCTGCTTGCATGGCTGCTTGCAACTCCCGGCGCCGGCGGACCTGCATGGGCTGCAGGGGGAGGCCATCACAGGCCAGGAACCCCAGCAGCTTGCACGCCCACACCGCATGGCGGGCCAGCATGTGTTGCTTCCATGGCAGGAGGCCAAACCCCCCCTGGCTGGGCGCCCCGGACAGGAGCAGGCCTGGGACCCCGGGCATGGGGCTGCGGGTGCTGCTGTCTGGTGGGACCCCCCTATCTACCAGCTTCTGGGAGGCTGAGGTGATGCGCTGCAGGAGGGGAGGGGGGGGGAGGCCCATAAACTCCCCGTGAAACAGGAAGCGACTAACGGCAAACGTGGAGGCCGCTAGGCCCCTTCCCATGGCTGACATGTGCAAGCGGGCCAGCTTAGTGAAGGAGTGCTCTACCCCATCAATCAGCCTTGTCCAAATGGAAGTGGTGTGTGGTACATCATCAGTGTCATTGTGGATGTGCACCCCTAGGGCCTTGTGCATAGTGACCACAGGCATACCGCATACAACACTAGGTGCCGGATGCGTGGTGGGGGTGCCTACGTGTAAAAGGGTGCTCTTGTCAGTGTTCATGTCTTGACCTGAGGCCTGCTTGAAAACTGCCATGCACAAGCACAAGGGCTGCACATCATCCTCAGCCACGGAGCGTATGAAAACTTCTGTGTCATCAGCAAACTGCATGCACACATGGCGCTGGCCAGCCACTACAACACCCAGGCTAGGTTGCGCATGCAGCCAACACGACAAGGCCCAAGCCACAAAGAGGTAGAGGGAAGGGGACAGAGGGCAGCCCTGACGCACTCCAGCCTCCCATTGGGCCCACGGGGACTTGCACCCATTGACAACCACGCAGGCGCGGCAGTCTGACAGCAAAACCTTCACCCACGGCAGAAAGGCACCTGCCCCTACCGCCTCAATCACCGCATACAAGAAGGGGCGACTGATGGTGTCATACGCTTTGGCAAAGTCAATGAAGGCCACTGCTGCTGCATGAGGCAACCCTGGCATGCCCTGCTGCGCACGCAAGGCCGCCGGGAGCAACTGCAGGAAATGGATGTTGTCTCCTATAAGCCTATTAGGCAGGAAAGCTGACTGTTCTGGGCCTATGCTGTCACCAAGCACACCCACCAAACGGGCATTCAACACCCGTGCCAGGACACGATAGTCAGTGTTCAACAAGGTGATGGGCCGGTAGTTGGCTGGTGAGGTGGCGTCCCCTGATTTGCTGATGGGACACACCGCCCCCCACGTGAACATGTGCGGCATGGTGTGCGTGTTGCCTATGGCTGTGAAAAGAAGGGCAAGCAAGGGCTGCAAGCAACCCCTCCCTACCCGCCACACATTGACTGGCAGGCCATCAGGTCCTGGGGCAGAACCTGGTGCCATGTGCTTGCAAGCCATCCTAACCTCCTCACATGACACTTGTGGTGCACCAGCCTGACTGGCCAAATCGTGGTCTACTCGGTTGGCATGCGTCCTAACAGCAGTCAACACGTGTTGCACAGCCTCACTGTCACACACTGGGTCAGCAGAGATGCGTGCATAGTGGGCTACCAGGACTGAGGCAATGGAGGAGGGGGTGGTGGCTAACCCCCCCCCAGGTGTGCGGACAGCGGTCAAGGAAGAGTTAGCATGAGCAAGCACGCCCTTGAAATGGGCAGCTGCCCGCTCCCCCTCATGCAACCACTGCCACCTAGCTCTCAAGTCAGCAGGCGTGGAGTGGGCTGCAAGGGCCTTCACATACTTGGCTTTAGCTTCCACCACCCGCTGCAAACTGTGCGCCGTGCTACCTGCTGTGAGCTCTAAGGCCTGGATGGCATCAACCAACTCTCTATCAGCTTCTTGAACCTCATGAGTCCCTGGAGCCTCCTGCAGAGTCCTAGCCTTGGTGTTCAACACCCTGATCATACCGCCAAGGGCAACCTTGAAGCTAGGCCACCACTCAATGATGTCATTACCCCTAGGGGCCAGAGCAAGTTGAGAGGCTGCCCACCCTTGAAACTGTTGAAGGAGCACGTCATGCTTGTCAAAGTGGATGCGGTGGCGAGGGAAGGGGTTGCCCTTGTGGGTCTGGGCTGCTCCCGGCCTAATGTGCATCACTACTGGTCTGTGATCTGACACGGTGCGACAGTCCACATGGCATTGCTCTACAAATTGTAGCAGGGCAGTAGGGGCGAAGATCCTATCAAGCAACCGGCAACGTGCATGGTGGAAGCAAGAAAAGGTGTGGGATGTAGGGTGCTTATGACGGTAGCAATCTATCAGGCTGTGAGTGGTGAGCATGGTGTTCATGGCTTGTGGCACTGATGCGGTGAAGTCAGCAATGGTGGACTGGCGGTGGGCAGTAGTGCCTTCACCTCCCGGGTTGTGATGCTCACGGGAGCTCCTATTCCACCCAGGAAGGCAGTCTCTAGCACCGTGAAAGACCATGTTCATATCCCCCAACAACACTATGTGGCTACTGGGCCGGGAGTGATGCTGAACCCAGGGGCAGACAACCTCTTGAAGGTACCTAACCTGGCCAGCACCCTCACAAGGCATATACAGGCACAAGAGCGTGAGAGCATGGCCAAAGCAGGTCAAGCGAACAGCAATCCTACGACCATCACACTCAGGGTGGACATTGTTAGGGTGCATGGTGATGTGGCCGGCACGCAGGAGGTCAGAGCGCACTAGGACTCCTACACCCTTGCTAGCCCCTGTAGGGTTGTTGGCCCAAAAGCACGTGTACCCCGGGATGCCTAGGTCAGAAGCCGCAGCCTGGATCCTAGCCTCCACTCCTGCTGGGCTGGTGTGGCTGTCTGCCCTACTAGCCCCGCTAAGCTTAGTCTCTTGGACGCACACCACGTGCAGCCTCAAGACCTTCCCCCACAGGTACACTAGGTCATGCACTTTGGTGCGGTGGGTGATGGTGCACCCCTGAGACCACACACCCTGGGCATTGGAAGCACGGTTGGCAAAGCCCTGAATGTTATGGGTGGCCAGGCGCAGGCCGGGGGCGTGGCTACCAGGGGCAAAGCTGGCTACTCGAGGTTGTGACATGTGGTAGATGGGGGGGGGTCTACCTCCTCAAGCCCACCTGCTGAGTCACACACCACCATGACCTCCGCCTCCGTGCCCATCCCAACCAGCGGGTGGCTGAGGCGGGGTTGAGGCGCTCCCTCTATCTCCCCAGTGGCAGTAGCCGTGAGGCCGCTGTTTGTGAGGGTGGTAGGGGGAGCAAGAGAGGGGGGGGAGGGCGGCTGGGCGGCTGGCTGGCGTTGCTGTTGGTGAGCTGTGGCTGCTGCTGCTGATGTGGGTGGGGGGGTGGGCTGCACGCCCCGGCGAGGGCCATGGACCCCATCCAGGGCCATGTGGCGAGGCTCACGCACTTGGCTGTCTGGCACATAGAACATGTGGCTGTTGGGGTCCCGGTCAGCTTTCAGCACCTGGTTGGGGTCTAGGTCGTGCGCTGCCCGCGCGGCGGGGGGTAGCTTTGGCCAGGCGGGAGTGCGGCGCTTGCCCTTGCCCTTGCCCCCCCGGTTCCCTTGCTTCTTCCCCTTCCCTTCTGCAGCTGTGGTCGCTGCGGTGGTGGCCCCTTCTGCATCGCTACTGAGGGGGGAACCCGCAATCTCACGCTCTCGCTTGGTGCGCTCTCCCACTCCCATGCCCTCATCGCTGTCGCTGCCCTCACAGCTGCCCCCATAGGAGCTGCTCCCGGAGGTGCGGGCCGGGACGGGGCACAGGCCAAGGGGAGGCGAGTGCTCGCTTTCCGGGTGGCCACAGCGGTCACAGTCTTGCCCCACAAAGGCGTAGGAGTTGGAGGGCATGTAGGTTGCGGGTTGTGCCTCCCCAGCTGCCAGCCCGTCCTGCTGCTGGGAGACTGGGCTGCCAAAGGGCGCAGGGGTCAGGGTGGGGCTAGCGGCGGCGGAGGTGACGGCGGCAGTGGTGTCGGTAACCAGCTGTGCCCCCCAATTGGCCGCACTGCTCAGTGGGTTGTCGGTGGGGAGGGCCGCGGCGTCTGCTCCAGCTGCACCGCAGGAAGCTGCCTCCACCACGGCGACCAAGGGGGGATGAGGGGGTGGGTGGGCTGCCGCAGGGGTGGGGTCCTGGTGGTGGGCGGTGGGGGTGGGTGCTGGGGGTGGGGGCTGGGGCTGGGGCTGGGGCTGGGGCTGGGGCTGGGGCTGGGGCTGGGGCTGGGGCTGGGGCTGGGGCTGGGGCTGGGGCTGGGGCTGGGGCTGGGGCTGGGGCTGGGGCTGGGCCTGTGGCTGGTCAGAGTTGGAGGCGGGGAGTGGTGAGGTTTGGGCTGGCGGCATGGGTGGGTGGGAGGGTGGGGTGGGTGCCGGGTGGGTGGGATGGGAGGTGGGCGGGAGGGTGGGGTGGGTGCCCAGGGCCACTGCAGGCATACCACCTTCCACGGTGGTGGTGCTGGGCGGGGTCGAGGCTGGGATGAGGGCAGTAGGCAAGGGGGGTCCCTGGGGGGACTGCTCCTCGGCCACGCCCGGGCCAGTGGGTTCCTGAACCACAGCAATGGGGTGGGCCCAAAGGGGGTCAGCCTGTCCGCCGGAGGGGCAGTAGGTTGGGTCTAGGTTGGAGTAGGGGCGCAGGTCCTCAGTGGCTTGGGCTGCAGCCTGGGCTAGGGTGAGCCTGCTACGCGCCCGCTGCAATTGCATGGTAAGGCCCAACTCTGGTGCCTTGATAGGCACGGTGACCCTGCCCGGGAGGCTGAGAGCCTGCCTGCCCCCACAGGTCAGCGCCACCAGCCCAGCACACCCGGTGGGCAGGTCAGCTGTCACGGAGGGGAGAGCCGTGCCACTGCAATCTACCCGCCCCTCAATAATGTGGGTGATGGCATCATACCACCCCACCCACGCCACCTGCAGCCCATGCAGCTGTGTTTCATACTGCTGTAGCAGCTGGAGCATCATGGCTGGGGCTGTGCGCGCCATGCACTGATCTGACGTGATGCTGGTGAGATGGTACTCCATCATGTCCTTGCCACTACCGTGGCATAGCTGCAAAGGGTAGCTGGCTGTCACTGCGGGCATCCAACAATCCAATTGCCCTTTGTCATGGAGGAGGGCTTGCTGAACGGCTGCAATGCTGTCCGCCGGCCCCTCCAAGGTGACCTGCACGGACCCACGGAGGGGTGTGCCATCAGCTGCCCGCTGTATGAAGGGGGGTGGGCAGCGGGCCTGCTGCAATGGCTTCAGAGCAGCGGGGAGCAGCTGGTTAGCGCCCATGAGCGCACTCTTAGCGCAGTGGTCAGCTGAGAAGTTCTGCTCCCTAAGTACCGCCATGTCTGACGGGCTGTGGTGAGCACGGAGGACTAGGGTAGCCTTGCGCGTCACCACTGAGGCAGCTAGGGCCTTGAGAGTGTCGCTGGGCTGCTGCAGGACTATGGCGGTCAGCACCTCCACCGGGCGGCGTGCACTGCGCTGTGCTGCATTGCGCTGCTGTGGCGCTGTGCTCGCTGTCCGGGCTCGGGCTGCTGCACTGTAGCTGATAGGGCCTTTTCGGCCCACTGTGGTGAAGCCATCCGCAGTCGGGGCGGCCGTGTGTACCTCAGACATGGGCACGGGGCACACCAGACGGGTGAGCTTCTAGCGGGCTGGTGGCTTGCAGTCGTGCGAAGTCGTGCAAGTTCTCACCGCAGTACAGTGGTGACCGCACGTCGACCACCCCGGTGTGGTCTCAGCGCGATCACCAGTGCGATGCCGTCGCCTAGTGTGCAAGTGTTGCACACTATCGAGGGCCGCGAGGGAGGGAGTCCTCGCCTCCGGGCAAAAGAGCTAGTTTGCACGCCGATGCGTTAGTAGGGATACGGGAAGCGTTGCTACATGACTAGGACTTGCGGGTCTGATGTGGGTTACCAAGTTATTTTCCGAAGGGACACGGCTGCACGCGGCTACACGATGGGGCTACACGAACTGCTATATCCCCACATCTCGCATCTCGCATCA
>JASKMD010000076.1:0-20000 GCA_030144725.1 Haematococcus lacustris
TCACCAAAGTGTAGGGTACCCCCACACACACATCACCACCCATCTCACCATGCACTCCATGCCCCGTGGTGCCCCCGGGTGCGTTGGGATGCTGCTTGCCGGCTAGGGTTAGGGTTAGGTTATAAACCCTTCCCCACCCTGGTGCCTCCACAGTTTATGCCATATCTTTTTGCTGGCTGCATGGAATAACCTCAAACTTGGCTTGCATGGCTCCTGGCCACCATGCGCGCCTCGGGCAAGCCAAGATAAGAGTGAGGTCCCTCGCGCGTCACACTTGTGCGCGTCTCTCAGTGTGTCTCCCTCCCCCTCACGGGATACCGCCCTTGGGCTCGCTTCAGCCGCTGACCCCCGGGCCTCCCGCGATGCCATGACACGTGGCAACGTCCAGCGAGCCGCAGCAGCGGGGTTCGACTCGCGCCAGGCGCAGAATAAATAAAAATGTCAGAGCCCTGCCACTCAAGTGTGACTTTCGAAGCGCCCCGCGCCGGTGCAAGGGCCGTGACGTGTCCCGGGGGTGCCGGCCGGTTAGGGTTAGGGTTAGGGTTAGGGTTAGGGTTAGGGTTAGGGTTAGGGTTAGGGTTAGGGTTAGGGTTAGGGTTAGGGTTAGGGTTAGGGTTAGGGTTAGGGTTAGGGTTAGGGTTAGGGTTAGGGTTAGGGTTAGGGTTAGGGTTAGGGTTAGGGTTAGGGTTAGGGTTAGGGTTAGGGTTAGGGTTAGGGTTAGGGTTAGGGTTAGGGTTAGGGTTAGGGTTAGGGTTAGGGTTAGGGTTAGGGTTAGGGTTAGGGTTAGGGTTAGGGTTAGGGTTAGGGTTAGGGTTAGGGTTAGGGTTACTAACATTGTGTTACGGGTCCTCGGAGGGGTCGCCTAAGGAACTGGCGGGACATAGAACGTCACGTACGGTCGGTCATTTCGAACGAGCGATAGTGCGTTCGATAGGCTGAGGGCCCAAGGCCGGTGTCTGATAGGTTTGACACCCGGGTCTCATGAGACTTTCGCGAGAAAACGTCGAAAAAGGGGTCGCCTAAGGAATGTGTTTTTTGAGAGTTAGACCTCGCGAATAGGAGCGCTGGACCGAACGCTCCAAAATAGAGGGGCGATTTGTCGGTTATCAAATGTTGACCCTCGACCCTAACCTCAACCCCAACCCTAACCTCACCCTAACCGGGGTTAATCTCCGCAACCGCTTGGTCATTTTGAGCAAGAGTAGGTGCGTTGGATGGGGCTTGCGAAGGACTTGGAGAGAGCGTGGTTGACACGTCGGGTCTCATTCGACTTTTTCGAGCAAACCGCGAAAAACATTTTCTCGGAGGAACCGTGTTGTTACACCGTGCGAACACGCGCGTTAGAACAAGCGCGACAACAAGAGTGGGCGTACTGAAAACGAAAGTCAGAAACCAAGTGGTCGACATGTTGGGGTCATGCGAGTCTTCCGAGAAAACCGCGATATTTTTTTCACTAAGGAATCGTAGAGTTACACCGTGCCAATACGCTCGTTAGAACAAGCGCGACAACAAGAGTGGGCGTACTGAAAATGAAAGTCAGAAACCAAGTGGTCGACATGTAGGGGTCTTGCGAGTCTTCCGAGAAAATCGCGATATTTTTCCCCTCACTAAGGAATCGTAGAGTTACACCGTGCCAATACGCTCGTTAGAACAAGCGCGACAACAAGAGTGGGCGTACTGAAAACGAAAGTCAGAAACCAAGTGGTCGACATGTTCATGTCTAACTTGCACCCGTGCCCGCACTCATGCCCGTGCCCGTGCCCGTGCCCGTGCCCGTGACCGTGCTCGTGCCCGTGCCCGTGCCCGTGCCCGTGCCCGTGCCCGTGCCCGTGCCCATGCCCGTGCCCGTGCCTACACCCGTGCCCGTGCCTACACCCGTGCCCGTGCCCATGCCCGTGCCTACACCCGTGCCTTCACTCTTGCCCGCACCCGTGCCCGCACTCGTGCCCGCACCCGTGCCCGTGCCCGTGCCCGTGCCCATGCCCGTGCCCGTGCCCGTGCCCGTGCCCGTGCCCGTGCCCGTGCCCGTGCCCGTGCCCGTGCCCGTGCCCGTGCCCGTACCCATGCCCGTGCCCGTGCCCGTGCCCGTGCCCGTGCCCGTGCCCGTGCCCGTGCCCGTGCCCGTGCCCGTGCCCGTGCCTACACCCGTGCCTACACCCGTGCCCGTGCCCGTGCCCGTGCCTGCACCCTACAGTCACGAGTGCAGTCACGAGTGCAGTCACGGGTGCAGTCACGAGTGCAGTCACGAGTGCAGTCACGAGTGCAGTCACGAGTGCAGTCACGAGTGCAGTCACGAGTGCAGTCACGAGTGCAGTCACGAGTGCAGTCACGGGTGCAGTCACGAGTGCAGTCACGAGTGCAGTCACGAGTGCAGTCACGAGTGCAGTCACGAGTGCAGTCACGAGTGCAGTCACGAGAGCAGTCACGAGTGCAGTCACGAGTGCAGTCACGAGTGCAGTCACGAGTGCAGTCACGGGTGCAGTCACGAGTGCATTCACTAGTGCAGTCACGAGTGCAGTCACGAGTGCAGTCACGAGTGCATTCACGAGTGCAGTCACGAGTGCAGTCACGAGTGCAGTCACGAGTGCAGTCACGAGTGCAGTCACGAGTGCAGTCACGAGTGCAGTCACGAGTGGAGTCACGGGTGGCGTCACGGATGCCGGTGGTGGCCACGGCTGCCGGCGTCCCGGCGCCACCAAGCTCATGCCCACCCGCCCACGGGTGGCTCTGTTGCAGGTCACCAAAGTGTAGGGTACCCCCACACACACATCACCACCCATCTCACCATGCACTCCATGCCCCGTGGTGCCCCCGGGTGCGTTGGGATGCTGCTTGCCGGCTAGGGTTAGGGTTAGGTTATAAACCCTTCCCCACCCTGGTGCCTCCACAGTTTATGCCATATCTTTTTGCTGGCTGCATGGAACAACCTCAAACTTGGCTTGCATGGCTCCTGGCCACCATGCGCGCCTCGGGCAAGCCAAGATAAGAGTGAGGTCCCTCGCGCGTCACACTTGTGCGCGTCTCTCAGTGTGTCTCCCTCCCCCTCACGGGATACCGCCCTTGGGCTCGCTTCAGCCGCTGACCCCCGGGCCTCCCGCGATGCCATGACACGTGGCAACGTCCAGCGAGCCGCAGCAGCGGGGTTCGACTCGCGCCAGGCGCAGAATAAATAAAAATGTCAGAGCCCTGCCACTCAAGTGTGACTTTCGAAGCGCCCCGCGCCGGTGCAAGGGCCGTGACGTGTCCCGGGGGTGCCGGCCGGTTAGGGTTAGGGTTAGGGTTAGGGTTAGGGTTAGGGTTAGGGTTAGGGTTAGGGTAAGGGTTAGGGTTAGGGTTAGGGTTAGGGTTAGGGTTAGGGTTAGGGTTAGGGTTAGGGTTAGGGTTAGGGTTAGGGTTAGGGTTAGGGTTAGGGTTAGGGTTAGGGTTAGGGTTAGGGTTAGGGTTAGGGTTAGGGTTAGGGTTAGGGTTAGGGTTAGGGTTAGGGTTAGGGTTAGGGTTAGGGTTAGGGTTAGGGTTACTAACATTGTGTTACGGGTCCTCGGAGGGGTCGCCTAAGGAACTGGCGGGACATAGAACGTCACGTACGGTCGGTCATTTCGAACGAGCGATAGTGCGTTCGATAGGCTGAGGGCCCAAGGCCGGTGTCTGATAGGTTTGACACCCGGGTCTCATGAGACTTTCGCGAGAAAACGTCGAAAAAGGGGTCGCCTAAGGAATGTGTTTTTTGAGAGTTAGACCTCGCGAATAGGAGCGCTGGACCGAACGCTCCAAAATAGAGGGGCGATTTGTCGGTTATCAAATGTTGACCCTCGACCCTAACCTCAACCCCAACCCTAACCTCACCCTAACCGGGGTTAATCTCCGCAACCGCTTGGTCATTTTGAGCAAGAGTAGGTGCGTTGGATGGGGCTTGCGAAGGACTTGGAGAGAGCGTGGTTGACACGTCGGGTCTCATTCGACTTTTTCGAGCAAGCCGCGAAAAACATTTTCTCGGAGGAACCGTGTTGTTACACCGTGCGAACACGCGCGTTAGAACAAGCGCGACAACAAGAGTGGGCGTACTGAAAACGAAAGTCAGAAACCAAGTGGTCGACATGTTGGGGTCATGCGAGTCTTCCGAGAAAACCGCGATATTTTTTCCACTAAGGAATCGTAGAGTTACACCGTGCCAATACGCTCGTTAGAACAAGCGCGACAACAAGAGTGGGCGTACTGAAAATGAAAGTCAGAAACCAAGTGGTCGACATGTTGGGGTCTTGCGAGTCTTCCGAGAAAATCGCGATATTTTTCCCCTCACTAAGGAATCGTAGAGTTACACCGTGCCAATACGCTCGTTAGAACAAGCGCGACAACAAGAGTGGGCGTACTGAAAACGAAAGTCAGAAACCAAGTGGTCGACATGTTCATGTCTAACTTGCACCCGTGCCCGCACTCATGCCCGTGCCCGTGCCCGTGCCCGTGCCCGTGACCGTGCTCGTGCCCGTGCCCGTGCCCGTGCCCGTGCCCGTGCCCGTGCCCGTGCCCGTGCCCGTGCCCGTGCCCATGCCCGTGCCCGTGCCTACACCCGTGCCCGTGCCTACACCCGTGCCCGTGCCCGTGCCCGTGCCTACACCCGTGCCTTCACTCTTGCCCGCACCCGTGCCCGCACTCGTGCCCGCACCCGTGCCCGTGCCCGTGCCCGTGCCCATGCCCGTGCCCGTGCCTGTGCCCGTGCCCGTGCCCGTGCCCGTGCCCGTGCCCGTGCCCGTGCCCGTGCCCGTGCCCGTGCCCGTACCCATGCCCGTGCCCGTGCCCGTGCCCGTGCCCGTGCCCGTGCCCGTGCCCGTGCCCGTGCCCGTGCCCGTGCCTACACCCGTGCCTACACCCGTGCCCGTGCCCGTGCCCGTGCCTGCACCCTACAGTCACGAGTGCAGTCACGAGTGCAGTCACGGGTGCAGTCACGAGTGCAATCACGAGTGCAGTCACGAGTGCAGTCACGAGTGCAGTCACGAGTGCAGTCACGAGTGCAGTCACGAGTGCAGTCACGAGTGCAGTCACGGGTGCAGTCACGAGTGCAGTCACGAGTGCAGTCACGAGTGCAGTCACGAGTGCAGTCACGAGTGCAGTCACGAGTGCAGTCACGAGAGCAGTCACGAGTGCAGTCACGAGTGCAGTCACGAGTGCAGTCACGAGTGCAGTCACGGGTGCAGTCACGAGTGCATTCACTAGTGCAGTCACGAGTGCAGTCACGAGTGCAGTCACGAGTGCATTCACGAGTGCAGTCACGAGTGCAGTCACGAGTGCAGTCACGAGTGGAGTCACGGGTGGCGTCACGGATGCAGTCACGGGTGCAGTCACGAGTGCAATCACGCGAACCAACGATGGGCGCGACGTGACGAACGGCCAAGCGGCCAAGCGGCCAAGCGGGCGGCGCGGTCAAGCGGACGAGAGGCGCGGAGGCATCATCCCAGACCCCTTTGAAAAAGATATAACACTAAGGTGGGTTTAGTCACACATGGGTTAGGGTTAGGGTTAGGGTTAGGGTTAGGGTTAGGGTTAGGGTTAGGGTTAGGGTTAGGGTTAGGGTTAGGGTTAGGGTTAGGGTTAGGATTAGGGTTAGGGTTAGGGTTACTAACATTGTGTTACGGGTCCTCGGAGGGGTCGCCTAAGGAACTGGCGGGACATAGAACGTCACGTACGGTCGGTCATTTCGAACGAGCGATAGTGCGTTCGATAGGCCGAGGGCCCAAGGCCGGTGTCTGATAGGTTTGACACCCGGGTGTCATTGGACTTTCGCGAGAAAACATCGAAAAAGGGGTCGCCTAAGGAATGTGTTTTTTGAGAGTTAGACTTTGCGAATAGGAGCGCTGGACCGAACGCTCCAAAATAGAGGGGCGATTTATCGGTTATCAAAAGTTAACCCTCGACCCTAACCTCGACCCTAACCCTAACCTTACCCTAACCGGGGTTAATCTGCGCAACCGCTTGGTCATTTCGAGCAAGGGTAGGTGCGTTGGATGGGGCTTGCGAAGGACTTGGAGAGAGCGTGGTTGACACGTCGGGTCTCATTCGACTTTTTTGAGGAAACCGCGAAAAACAAGTTTCTCTAAGGAATCGTGTAGTAACACCGTGCGAACACGCGCGTTAGAACAAGCGCGACAACAAGAGGGGGCGTACTAAAAATGAAAGTCAGAAACCAAGTGGTCGACATGTTAGGGTCTTGCGAGTCTTCCGAGAAAATCGCGATAATCTTTCACTAAGGAATCGTAGAGTTACACCGTGCCAATACGCGCGTTGGAACAAGCGCGACAACATGAGGGAGCGTATTGAACATGAAAACCAGAAATGAAGGAGTCGACATGTCCGGGTCCAACTTGCACCTGACTTGAACCGTTTGATTAAGCTGAAACTTACATGAGTACAAGGGCTTTGCGGAAGGACTACCTAATGTAGGCTTGAGAAGTTAGGACTAGAAGTGGATTTCTTGCAAGCATGAAGTGACATGGGCATAATTGGGTTGGACAAACCAACACACTTGACGCGACACGCAACAGCCAAAATGCAGCTAGCCATTGCCACCCCATTAGCTGCAGCACTGGACGCGGGCAGCCCGCAGAATGGGACCAGCTTTTCCGCAAGGAGGGAGCTGGGCGATGGGGACGAAGGCAAGGAGGCGCTCAAAGACGCAAAGAGCGAGGTAAGTAGCGCAATAACTCGCTGTCTTAGGCTGCCTCGAAGAGTACGCATAGGAGAGTTCATAAAAGGCTAGCCCCAGCTATGGGTCTAGCGCACGCCGGAAATGTGATTGTGGTTCGTTGTTTCTTCACGCAGGAGTTTGACCACGCGAGGCAAGCAGGTAACGACGAAGCTCAAGGACAGCAGGAAGGCAGCTGGAGCTGAGCTAGGCGCGGAGTAGGCCAGCAGGGGTGAGTTGACGAGGTTGCCACGCATGGATGACGATACTGAACTATGTTGTTGTGTGCTCGTGCCTGCAGGCCTCTAACCAAACATTCACAAAGGACATCAACAGCTGCAGCAGAGCAGCAGCTGCAGGAGGGCAGTTGCAGCAGGGCAGCAGCAACAGCAGGGCAGCAACAGCAGCAGCAGCGCACCTGCCTGCCTGCCTGCCTGCCTGCCTGCCTGCCTGCCTGCCTGCCTGCCTGCCTGCCTGCCTGCCTACCTGCCTGCCTGCTCGCCTGCCTGCCTGCCTGCCTGCTCGCCTGCTCGCCTGCCTGCCTGCCTGCCTGCTCGCCTGCTCGCCTGCCTGCCTGCCTGTCTGTATGCCAACATGGCAGCAGCAGCAGTGCAGCAGCAGCAGTGCAGCAGCAGCAGCAGCGCATCAGCAGCAGCAGCAGTAGCGCATCAGCAGCAGCAGCAGCGCACTAGCAGCAGCAGCAGCGCACCTGCCTGCCTGCCTGCCTGCCTGCCTGCCTGCCTGCCTGCCTGCCTACCTGCCTGCCTGCTCGCCTGCCTGCCTGCCTGCCTGCTCGCCTGCTCGCCTGCCTGCCTGCCTGTCTGTATGCCAACATGGCAGCAGCAGCAGTGCAGCAGCAGCAGTGCAGCAGCAGCAGCAGCGCATCAGCAGCAGCAGCAGTAGCGCATCAGCAGCAGCAGCAGCGCACCAGCAGCAGCAGCAGCGCACCTGCCTGCCTGCCTGCCTGCCTGCCTGCCTGCCTGCCTGCCTGCCTGCTTGCTCGCCTGCCTGCCTGCCTGCCTGCTCGCCTGCTCGCCTGCCTGCCTGCCTGTCTGTATGCCAACATGGCAGCAGCAGCAGTGCAGCAGCAGCAGTGCAGCAGCAGCAGCAGCGCATCAGCAGCAGCAGCAGTAGCGCATCAGCAGCAGCAGCAGCGCACCAGCAGCAGCAGCAGCGCACCTGCCTGCCTGCCTGCCTGCCTGCCTGCCTGCCTGCCTACCTGCCTGCCTGCTCGCCTGCCTGCCTGCCTGCCTGCTCGCCTGCTCGCCTGCCTGCCTGCCTGTCTGTATGCCAACATGGCAGCAGCAGCAGTGCAGCAGCAGCAGTGCAGCAGCAGCAGCAGCGCATCAGCAGCAGCAGCAGTAGCGCATTAGCAGCAGCAGCAGCGCACCAGCAGCAGCAGCAGCGCACCTGCCTGCCTGCCTGCCTGCCTGCCCGCCTGCCTGCCTGCCTACCTGCCTGCCTGCTCGCCTGCCTGCCTGCCTGCCTGCTCGCCTGCTCGCCTGCCTGCCTGCCTGTCTGTATGCCAACATGGCAGCAGCAGCAGTGCAGCAGCAGCAGTGCAGCAGCAGCAGCAGCGCATCAGCAGCAGCAGCAGTAGCGCATCAGCAGCAGCAGCAGCGCATCAGCAGCAGCAGCAGCGCATCAGCAGCAGCGCACCTGCCTGCCTGCCTGCCTGCCCGCCTGCCTGCCTGCCTGCCTACCTGCCTGCCTGCCTGCCTGCCTGCCTGCCTGCCTGCCTGCCTGCCTGCCTGCCTGCCTGCCTGCCTGCCTGCCTGCCTACCTGCCTGCCTGTTCGCCTGCCTGCCTGCTTGCCTGCTCGCCTGCTCGCCTGCCTGCCTGCCTGTCTGTATGCCAACATGGCAGCAGCAGCAGTGCAGCAGCAGCAGTGCAGCAGCAGCAGCAGCGCATCAGCAGCAGCAGCAGTAGCGCATCAGCAGCAGCGCACCAGCAGCAGCAGCAGCGCACCAGCAGCAGCAGCAGCGCACCTGCCTGCCTGCCTGCCTGCCTGCCTGCCTGCCTGCCCGCCTGCCTGCCTGTTTGCCTACCTGCCTGCCTGCTCGCCTGCCTGCCTGCCTGCCTGCTCGCCTGCTCGCCTGCCTGCCTGCCTGTCTGTATGCCAACATGGCAGCAGCAGCAGTGCAGCAGCAGCAGTGCAGCAGCAGCAGCAGCGCATCAGCAGCAGCAGCAGTAGCGCATCAGCAGCAGCGCACCAGCAGCAGCAGCAGCGCACCTGCCTGCCTGCCTGCCTGCCTGCCTGCCTGCCTGCCTGCCCGCCTGCCTGCCTGCCTGCCTACCTGCCTGCCTGCCTGCCTGCCTGCCTGCCTGCCTGCCTGCCTGCCTGCCTGCCTACCTGCCTGCATGCTCGCCTGCCTGCCTGCCTGCCTGCTCGCCTGCCTGCCTGCCTGTCTGTATGCCAACATGGCAGCAGCAGCAGTGCAGCAGCAGCAGTGCAGCAGCAGCAGCAGCGCATCAGCAACAGCAGCAGTAGCGCATCAGCAGCAGCGCATCAGCAGCAGCAGCAGCGCATCAGCAGCAGCGCACCTGCCTGCCTGCCTGCCTGCCTGCCTGCCTGCCTACCTGCCTGCCTGCTCGCCTGCCTGCCTGCCTGCCTGCTCGCCTGCTCGCCTGCCTGCCTGCCTGTCTGTATGCCAACATGGCAGCAGCAGCAGTGCAGCAGCAGCAGTGCAGCAGC
This sequence comes from Haematococcus lacustris, assembly GCA_030144725.1. Taxonomy (NCBI): domain Eukaryota; kingdom Viridiplantae; phylum Chlorophyta; class Chlorophyceae; order Chlamydomonadales; family Haematococcaceae; genus Haematococcus; species Haematococcus lacustris. The sequence continues at coordinate 9,369 of JASKMD010000076.1, forward strand.
AGCAGCAGCGCATCTGCAGCAGCAGCAGTAGCGCATCAGCAGCAGCGCACCAGCAGCAGCAGCAACGCACCTGCCTGCCTGCCTGCCTGCCTGCCTGCCTGTCTGTATGCCAACATGGCAGCAGCAGCAGTGCAGCAGCAGCAGTGCAGCAGCAGCAGCAGCAGCAGTAGCGCATCAGCAGCAGCAGCAGCGCATCAGCAGCAGCAGCAGCGCACCTGCCTGCCTGCCTGCCTGCCTGCCTGCCTGCCTGCCTGCCCGCCTGCCTGCCTACCTGCCTGCCTGCTCGCCTGCCTGCCTGCCTGCCTGCTCGCCTGCCTGCCTGCCTGTCTGTATGCCAACATGGCAGCAGCAGCAGTGCAGCAGCAGCAGTGCAGCAGCAGCAGCAACGCATCAGCAGCAGCAGCAGTAGCGCATCAGCAGCAGCAGCAGCGCATCAGCAGCAGCAGCAGTAGCGCATCAGCAGCAGCGCACCAGCAGCAGCAGCAGCGCACCTGCCTGCCTGCCTGCCTGCCTGCCTGCCTGCCTGCCCGCCTGCCTGCCTGCCTGCCTACCTGCCTGCCTGCTCGCCTGCCTGCCTGCCTGCCTGCTCGCCTGCCTGCCTGCCTGTCTGTATGCCAACATGGCAGCAGCAGCAGTGCAGCAGCAGCAGTGCAGCAGCAGCAGCAGCGCATCAGCAGCAGCAGCAGTAGCGCATCAGCAGCAGCAGCAGCGCATCAGCAGCAGCAGCAGCGCATCAGCAGCAGCGCACCTGCCTGCCTGCCTGCCTGCCCGCCTGCCTGCCTGCCTGCCTACCTGCCTGCCTGCCTGCCTGCCTGCCTGCCTGCCTGCCTGCCTGCCTACCTGCCTGCCTGCCTGCCTGCCTGCCTGCCTGCCTGCCTGCTCGCCTGCCTGCCTGCCTGCCTGCTCGCCTGCTCGCCTGCCTGCCTGCCTGTCTGTATGCCAACATGGCAGCAGCAGCAGTGCAGCAGCAACAGTGCAGCAGCAGCAACAGCGCATCAGCAGCAGCAGCAGTAGCGCATCAGCAGCAGCAGCAGCGCATCAGCAGCAGCAGCAGCGCACCTGCCTGCCTGCCTGCCTGCCTGCCCGCCTGCCTGCCTGCCTGCCTACCTGCCTGCCTGCTCGCCTGCCTGCCTGCCTGCCTGCTCGCCTGCTCGCCTGCCTGCCTGCCTGTCTGTATGCCAACATGGCAGCAGCAGCAGTGCAGCAGCAGCAGTGCAGCAGCAGCAGCAGCAGCGCATCTGCAGCAGCAGCAGTAGCGCATCAGCAGCAGCAGCAGCGCACCAGCAGCAGCAGCAGCGCACCTGCCTGCCTGCCTGCCTGCCTGCCTGCCTGTCTGTATGCCAACATGGCAGCAGCAACAGTGCAGCAGCAGCAGTGCAGCAGCAGCAGCAGCGCATCAGCAGCAGCAGCAGTAGCGCATCAGCAGCAGCAGCAGCGCATCAGCAGCAGCAGCAGCGCACCTGCCTGCCTGCCTGCCTGCCTGCCTGCCTGCCTGCCCGCCTGCCTGCCTGCCTGCCTGCCTACCTGCCTGCCTGCTCGCCTGCCTGCCTGCCTGCCTGCTCGCCTGCCTGCCTGCCTGTCTGTATGCCAACATGGCAGCAGCAGCAGTGCAGCAGCAGCAGTGCAGCAGCAGCAGCAGCGCATCAGCAGCAGCAGCAGTAGCGCATCAGCAGCAGCGCATCAGCAGCAGCAGCAGCACATCAGCAGCAGCGCACCTGCCTGCCTGCCTGCCTGCCTGCCTACCTGCCTGCCTGCCTGCCTGCCTGCCTACCTGCCTGCCTGCTCGCCTGCCTGCCTGCCTGCCTGCTCGCCTGCTCGCCTGCCTGCCTGCCTGTCTGTATGCCAACATGGCAGCAGCAGCAGTGCAGCAGCAGCAGCAGCGCATCAGCAGCAGCAGCAGTAGCGCATCAGCAGCAGCAGCAAAGCATCAGCAGCAGCAGCAGCGCATCAGCAGCAGCAGCAGCGCACCTGCCTGCCTGCCTGCCCGCCTGCCTGCCTGCCTGCCTACCTGCCTGCCTGCTCGCCTGCCTGCCTGCCTGCCTGCTCGCCTGCCTGCCTGCTTGTCTGTATGCCAACATGGCAGCAGCAGCAGTGCAGCAGCAGCAGTGCAGCAGCAGCAGCAGCGCATCAGCAGCAGCAGCTGTAGCGCATCAGCAGCAGCAGCAGCGCATCAGCAGCAGCAGCAGCGCATCAGCAGCAGCGCACCTGCCTGCCTGCCTGCCTGCCTGCCTGCCTGCCTACCTGCCTGCCTGCTCGCCTGCCTGCCTGCTCGCCTGCTGGCCTGCCTGCCTGCCTGTCTGTATGCCAACATGGCAGCAGCAGAAGTGCAGCAGCAGCAGTGTAGCAGCAGCAGCAGTAGCGCATCAGCAGCAGCGCACCAGCAGCAGCAGCAGCGCACCTGCCTGCCTGCCTGCCTGCCTGCCTGCCTGCCTGCCTGCCTGCCTGCCTGCCTGCCTGCCTGCCTGCCTGCCTGCCTGCCTGCCTGCCTGCCTGCCTGCCTGCCTGCCTGCCTGCCTGCCTGCCTGCCTGCCTACCTGCCTGCCTGCTCGCCTGCCTGCCTGCCTGCCTGCTCGCCTGCTCGCCTGCCTGCCTGCCTGTCTGTATGCCAACATGGCAGCAGCAGCAGTGCAGCAGCAGCAGTGCAGCAGCAGCAGCAGCGCATCAGCGGCAGCAGCAGTAGCGCATCAGCAGCAGCAGCAGCGCATCAGCAGCAGCAGCAGCGCACCTGCCTGCCTGCCTGCCTGCCTGCCTGCCTGCCTGCCCGCCTGCCTGCCTGCCTACCTGCCTGCCTGCCTGCCTGCCTGCCTGCCTGCCTGCCTGCTCGCCTGCCTGCCTGTCTGTATGCCAACATGGCAGCAGCAGCAGTGCAGCAGCAGCAGTGCAGCAGCAGCAGCAGCGCATCAGCAGCATCAGCAGTAGCGCATCAGCAGCAGCAACAACGCATCAGCAGCAGCAGCAGCGCATCAGCAGCAGCAGCAGCGCACCTGCCTGCCTGCCTGCCTGCCTGCCTGCCTGCCCGCCTGCCTGCCTGCCTGCCTACCTGCCTGCCTGCTCGCCTGCCTGCCTGCCTGCCTGCTCGCCTGCTCGCCTGCCTGCCTGCCTGTCTGTATGCCAACATGGCAGCAGCAGCAGTGCAGCAGCAGTGCAGCAGCAGCAGTGCAGCAGCAGCGCATCAGCAGCAGCAGCAGTAGCGCATCAGCAGCAGCAGCAGCGCATCAGCAGCAGCGCATCAGCAGCAACAGCAGCGCACCTGCCTGCCTGCCTGCCTGCCTGCCTGCCTGCCTGCCTGCATGACTACCTGCCTGCTCGCCTGCCTGCCTGCTCGCCTGCTCGCCTAAGAGCTCAGCAGTGAGAGATGGCCAGCAGCGGCATCAGCCAGGCTACGTACGCATGTTCATAGGCATCACAGGTGCGGCCGACCCCCTGCCTGCTGCTGCCCCACCCCATGCCCGCTGCTGCCCCACCCCCTGCCCACTGCGGCCCCACCTCATGCCGGCTGCTGCCCCACCCTATGCCCGCTGCCACACCACCACATGCCCACTGCTGCCCAACCCCATGCCCGCTGCTGCCCCACCCCCTGCCCGCTGCGACCCCACCCCCTGCCTGCTGCGGCCCCACCCCCTGCCCGCTGCTGCCCCACCCCCTGCCCGCTGCGGCCCCACCCCCTGCCCGCTGCGGCCCCACCCCCTGCCCGCTATGGCCCCACCACATGCCCGCTGCGGCCCCACCATCTGCCCGCTGCGGCACCAACGCATGCCCACTGCGGGCCCTCCGCACGCCCGTTGCTGCCCCACCCCGTGCCCGCTGCGGCCGCACCCCATGCGCGTTGTGGCCCCACCCCCTGCCCGCTGCGGCCGCACCTCCTGCCTACTGCGGCCCCACCCCCTTCCCACTGCTGCCCCACCCCATGCCCGCTGCTGCCCCACCCCCTGCCCGCTGCTGCCCCACCCCATGCCTGCTGCTGCCCCACCCCCTGCCCGCTGCGGCCCCACACCCTGCCCGCTGCGGCCCCACCTCATGCGCGCTGCAGCCCCACCCCCTCCCCGCTGCTGCCCCACCCCCTGCCCGCTGCGGCCCCACCCCCTGCCCGCTGCTGCCCCACCCCATGCCCGCTGCTGCCCCACCCCATGCCTGCTGCTGCCCCACCCCCTGCCCGCTGCGGCCCCACACCCTGCCCGCTGCGGCCCCACCTCATGCGCGCTGCAGCCCCACCCCCTCCCCGCTGCTGCCCCACCCCCTGCCCGCTGCGGCCCCACCCCCTGCCCGCTGCTGCCCCACCCCATGCCCGCTGCTGCCTTACCCCATGTCCGCTGCGGCTGCACCCCATGCCTGCTGCTGCCCCACCCCATGCCCGCAGCTGCCCCACCTCATGCCCGCTGCTGCCCCACCCCATGCCCGCTGCGGCCCCACCCCCTGCCTGCTGCGGCCCCACCTCATGCGCGCTGCGGCCCCACCCCCTGCCCGCTGCGGCCCCACCCCCTGCCCGCTGCTGCCCCACCCCCTGCCCGCTGCTGCCCCACCCCATGCCTGCTGCTGCCCCACCCCCTGCCCGCTGCGGCCCCACACCCTGCCCGCTGCGGCCCCACCTCATGCGCGCTGCAGCCCCACCCCCTCCCCGCTGCTGCCCCACCCCCTGCCCGCTGCGGCCCCACCCCCTGCCCGCTGCTGCCCCACCCCATGCCCGCTGCTGCCTTACCCCATGTCCGCTGCGGCTGCACCCCATGCCTGCTGCTGCCCCACCCCATGCCCGCAGCTGCCCCACCTCATGCCCGCTGCTGCCCCACCCCATGCCCGCTGCGGCCCCACCCCATGCCCGCTGCGGCCGCACCACATGCCAGCTGCTGCCCCACCCCCTGCCCGCTCCTGCCCCACCTCATGCCCGATGCGGCCGCACCCCCTGCCCGCTGCTGCCCCACTATGCCCGCTGCTGCCCCACCCCATGCCCGCTGCGGCCCCACCCTATGCCCGCTGTGGCCCCCACCCCTGCCCGCTGCGGCCGCACCACATGCCAGCTGCTGCCCCACCCCCTGCCCGCTCCTGCCCCACCTCATGCCCGATGCGGCCGCACCCCCTGCCCGCTGCTGCCCCACTATGCCCGCTGCTGCCCCACCCCATGCCCGCTGCGGCCCCACCCTATGCCCGCTGTGGCCCCCACCCCTGCCCGCTGCTGCCCCACCCCATGCCCGCTGCTGCCGCACCACATGCCAGCTGCTGCCCCACCTCATGCCCGTTGCGGCCGCACCCCCTGCCCGCTGCTGCCCCACCCCATGCCCGCTGCGGCCCCACCCCATGCCCGCTGCGGCCGCACCACATGCCAGCTGCTGCCCCACCCCCTACCCGCTCCTGCCCCACCTCATGCCCGCTGCGGCCGCACCCCCTGCCCGCTGCTGCCCCACCCCATGCCCGCTGCGGCCCCACCCCATGCCCGCTGCGGCCCCACCCCATGCCCGCTGCGGTCGCACCACATGCCAGCTGCTGCCCCACCCCCTATTGCTCCTGCCCCACCTCATGCCCGCTGCGGCCGCACCCCCTGCCCGCTGCTGCCCCACCCCCTACCCACTCCTGCCCCACCTCATGCCCGCTGCTGCCCCACCCCCTGCCCGCTGCTGCCCCACCCCATGCCCGCTGCGGCCCCACCCCCTGCCCGCTGCTGCCCCACCCCATGCCCGCTGCTGCCCCACCCCATGCCCGCTGCGGCCCCACCACATGCCAGCTGCTGCCCCACCCCATGCCTGTTGCGGCCCCACCCCCTGCCCGCTGCTGCCCCACCCCATGCCCGCTCCGGCCCCACCCCATGCCCACTGCGGCCGCACCACATGCCAGCTGCTGCCCCACCCCCTACCTGCTCCTGCCCCACCTCATGCCCGCTACGGCCGCACCCCCTCCCCGCTGCTGCCCCACCCCCTGCCCGCTGCGGCCCCACCCCCTGCCCGCTGCGGCCCCACCCCACATGCCCGCTATGGCCCCACCACATGCCCGCTGCGGCCCCACCATCTGCCCGCTGCGGCACCAACGCATGCCCACTGCGGGCCCTCCGCACGCCCGTTGCTGCCCCACTGCATGCCCGCTGCTGCCCCACCCCCTGCCCGCTGCTGCCCCACTGTATGCCCGCTGTTGCACCACCGCATGCCCGCTGCTGCCCCACCTCATGTCCGCTGCGGCCCCACCCCCTGCCCGCTGCTACCCCACCCCATGCCCGTTGCGGCCCCACCCCCTGCCTGCTGCTGCTCCACCCCATGCCCGTTGCGGCCACATCCCCTGCCGGCTGCTGCCCCACCCCATGCCCGCTGCTGCCCCACCCCCTGCCCGCTGCTGCCCCACCCCATGCCCGCTGCGGCCCCACCCCATGCCCGCTGCTGCCCCACCACATGCCCGTTGCAGCCCCACCCCATGCCCGCTGCTGCCCCACCCCATGCCCGCTGCTGCCCCACCCCATGCCCGCTGCGGCCGCACCCCATGCCCGCTGCTGCCCCACCCCATGCCCGCTGCGGCCCCACCCCATGCCCACTGCGGCCGCACCACATGCCAGCTGCTGCCCCACCCCCTGCCCACTGCTGCCCCACCTCATGCCCGCTGCGGCCGCACCCCCTGCCCGCTGCTGCCCCACCCCCTCCCCGCTGCTGCCTTACACCATGTCTGCTGCGGCTGCACCCCATGCCCTCAGCGGCTCCACCCCATGCCCGCTGCTGCCTTACACCATGTCTGCTGCGGCTGCACCCCATGCCCGCTGCTGCCCCACCCCCTGCCCGCTGCTGCCCCACCCCATGTCCGCTGCGGCTGCACCCCATGCCCGCTGCTGCCCCACCCCATGCCCCCTGAGGCCCCACTGCCCGCTGCTGCCCCACCCCCTGCCCGCTGAGGCCCCACCCCCTGCCCGCTGCTGCCCCACCCCATGTCTGCTGCGGCTGCACCCCATGCCCGCTGCTGCCCCACCACATGGCCGCTGCGGCCGCACCCCCTGCCCGCTCTGCTCCACCCCATGCCTGCTATGGCACCACTGCCTGCCCGCTGCGACACCAACGCATGCCCGCCGCTGCACCATGGCATGCCCGCTGCTACACCAGCACATGCCCACTGCAGCCCCACCACATGCCAGCTGTTGCCCCACCCCCAGCCCGCTGCTGCCCCACCTCATGCCCGCTGCGGCCGCGCCCCCTGCCCGCTGTGGCCCCACCACATGCCAGCTGCTGCCCCACCACATGTCAGCACATGTCTAACCCCACTGCTGCACCACTCTGGTAACCTTCCTATGGTCCACTTGGTTTAACTGTGTTGTGATGTGCCACAACCGCTATGTCCTATGCATGTGCATGTGTGCATGCAGGTCCCAACACCGCCCTGACAGGGGCTGGAGAGCTGCAGGCAGTGCTGCTAGTGCACCAGCACCCCATCACCAGTCCTGAAACGCAAGTCCATCACCAGTCCTGACACCATCAACTTTAGGCAGAATGTGTTGCCGTATGGAAGCAGCTTTGCCCTGGTGGGTGCTCGTTGCCTCAGCTGCCCATACGAAGCACAAGCCACGCACCCGAAGCTGTTGCTGCACCCACCTGGCTGGGAGTTGGATACCCTAGAGCGCACTTTTGCACTGCCCACTATCAGGACCTAACTTGATGCCATATGTCATGACATGAGTATGAATGTTGTGTGATCATGGTGTTGCGTAGGTTGCCAGCAAAGCTAATGGACCAGTGGACGTCACCATTGATGGGTCAATTGCACAGCGCACTCATACAAAATAGTGTATAGCTGGCTTGCAAAACTTGGTAGTTAACGCCTAACGTTTGGTATGTAGGGTGTTGTGACTTAGAGGAGGACGAGACTCCCTTGGGGCCACAGTGCTCAAGATTGTCAGCCCTTGTGATGCTGTGAAATCACTCGTACAAATTAGTTCATGGCTGGCTTTGAAACATGGGAGTTAATGCAATCCGAGCCAACTTGGGAGTTCAAGCTTGTAACCCGGTACGTAGTCTATTGTAACCTAGAAAACAACAAAACTTCCTTGGGCCCAAGTGTAATTCTCAAAAGGTGATGAGTTGTTAGACAAGGTGCTAGGCTGTGATCCTGATTTTTGCTAAGGGAGATGGTACCGAGTGACCAAAGTGAGCTCTCATGCAATATGGATATAAACGATTGTAAAGGATGCATTCAGCTTCCCAACCTAATAGGTAGCATGCAAATAGTCCCATCCAGTGATGAGTTATGGTTCTTCATGTGTATGCCTCGAGATACCTTGCACGGGATACCTCGCATGGGTTCCCCCGCACAGGGTTCTTCGCACGGAGTTCACCGCATTCTTGAATTCGTGCCTTCGTGCCTGCATTCGTGCTTGCATTCGTGCCTGCATTCGTGCCTACATTCGTGCATGCATTCGTGGCAGCGTGCCTACATTCGTGCCTACATTCGTGCATGCAATCGTGCCTGCATCCGTGCCTGCACCCGTGCCCGCACTCGTGCTCGTGCCCGTGCCCGTGCCCGTGCCCGTGCCCGTGCCTGTGCCCATGCCCGTGCCCGTGCTCGTGCCCGTGCCCGTGCCCGTGCCCGTGCCCGTGCCCGTGCCCGTGCCTGCACCCGTGCCTTCACTCGTGCCCGCACCCGTGCCCGTGCCCGTGCCCGTGCCCGTGCCCGCACCCGTGCCCGTGCCCGTGCCCGTGCCCGTGCCCGTGCCCGTGCCTGTGCCCGTGCCCGTGCCCGTGCCCGTGCCCGTGCCCGTGCCCGTGCCCGTGCCCGTGCCCGTGCCCGTGCCCGTGCCCGTGCCCGTGCCCGTGCCCGTGCCCGTGCCCGTGCCCGTGCCTCTACCCTGCAGTCACGAGTGCAGTCACGAGTGCAGTCACGAGTGCAGTCACGAGTGCAGTCACAAGTGCAGTCACGAGTGCAGTCACGAGTGCAGTCACGAGTGCAGTCACGAGTGCAGTCACGAGTGCAGTCACGAGTGCAGTCACGAGTGCAGTCACGAGTGCAGTCACGAGTGCAGTCACGAGTGCAGTCACGAGTGCAGTCACGAGTGCAGTCACGAGTGCAGTCACGAGTGCAGTCACGAGTGCAGTCACGAGGGCAGTCACGAGTGCAGTCACGAGTGCAGTCACGAGTGCAGTCACGAGTGCAGTCACGAGTGCAGTCACGAGTGCAGTCACGAGTGCAGTCACGAGTGCAGTCACGAGTGCAGTCACGAGTGCAGTCACGAGTGCAGTCACGAGTGCAGTCACGAGTGCAGTCACGAGTGCAGTCACGAGTGCAGTCACGAGTGCAGTCACGAGTGCAGTCACGAGTGCAGTCACGAGTGCAGTCACGAGTGCAGTCACGAGTGCAGTCACGAGAGCAGTCACGAGTGCAGTCACGAGTGCAGTCACGAGTGCAGTCACGAGTGCAGTCACGACTGCAGTCACGAGTGCAGTCATGGGTGCAAGCACGAGTGCAGTCACGGGTGGCGTCACGGGTGGAGTCACGTGTGGCATCACGGGTGGCGTCACGGGTGGCGTCACGGGTGGAGTCACGGGTGGCGTCACGGGTGCAGTCACAAGTGCAGTCACGCGAACCAACGATGGGCGCGGCGTGACGGACGGCCAAGCGGCCAAGCGGCCAAGCGGGCGGCGCGGTCAAGCGGACGAGAGGCGCGGAGGCATCATCCCAAACCCCTTTGAAAAAGATGTAACACTAAGGTGGGTTTAGTCACACACGGGTTAGGGTTAGGGTTAGGGTTAGGGTTAGGGTTAGGGTTAGGGTTAGGGTTAGGGTTAGGGTTAGGGTTAGGGTTAGGGTTAGGGTTAGGGTTAGGGTTAGGGTTAGGGTTAGGGTTAGGGTTAGGGTTAGGGTTAGGGTTAGGGTTAGGGTTAGGGTTAGGGTTAGGGTTAGGGTTAGGGTTAGGGTTAGGGTTAGGGTTAGGGTTAGGGTTAGGGTTAGGGTTAGGGTTAGGGTTAGGGTTAGGGTTAGGGTTAGGGTTAGGGTTAGGGTTAGGGTTAGGGTTAGGGTTAGGGTTAGGGTTAGGGTTAGGGTTAGGGTTAGGGTTAGGGTTAGGGTTAGGGTTAGGGTTAGGGTTAGGGTTACTAACATTGTGTTACGGGTCCTCGGAGGGGTCGCCTAAGGAACTGGCGGGACATAGAACGTCACGTACGGTCGGTCATTTCGAACGAGCGATAGTGCGTTCGATAGGCCGAGGGCCCAAGGCCGGTGTCTGATAGGTTTGACACCCGGGTGTCATTGGACTTTTGCGAGAAAACATCGAAAAAGGGGTCGCCTAAGGAATGTGTTTTTTGAGAGTTAGACCTCGCGAATAGGAGCGCTGGACCGGGCGCTCCAAAATAGAGGGGCGATTTATCGGTTATCAAAAGTTAACCCTCGACCCTAACCTCGACCCTAACCCTAACCTCACCCTAACCGGGGTTAATCTCCGCAACCGCTTGGTCATTTTGAGCAAGAGTAGGTGCGTTGGATGGGGCTTGCGAAGGACTTGGAGAAAGCGTGGTTGACAAGTTGGGCGTCATTCGATTTTTTTGAGCAAATCGCGAAAAACATTATTCTCGGAGGAACCGTGTTCTTAGACCGTGTGAACACGCGCGTTAGAACCAGCGCGACAACAAGAGGGGGCGTACTAAAAATGAAAGTCAGAAACCAAGTGGTCGAGATGTTAGGGTC
>JASKMD010000076.1:27500-33271 GCA_030144725.1 Haematococcus lacustris
CAGCAGCAGCAGTAGCGCATCAGCAGCAGCAGCAACGCATCAGCAGCAGCAGCAGCGCATCAGCAGCAGCAGCAGCGCACCTGCCTGCCTGCCTGCCTGCCCGCCTGCCTGCCTGCCTGCCTACCTGCCTGCCTGCTCGCCTGCCTGCCTGCTCGCCTGCTCGCCTGCCTGCCTGCCTGTCTGTATGCCAACATGGCAGCAGCAGCAGTGCAGCAGCAGCAGTGCAGCAACAGCAGCAGCGCATCAGCAGCAGCAGCAACGCATCAGCAGCAGCGCATCAGCAGCAGCAGCAGCGCACCTGCCTGCCTGCCTGCCTGCCTGCCTGCCCGCCTGCCTGCCTGCCTGCCTACCTGCCTGCCTGCCTGCCTGCTCGCCTGCTCGCCTGCCTGCCTGCCTGCCTGCCTGCCTGCCTGCCTACCTGCCTGCCTGCTCGCCTGCCTGCCTGCTCGCCTGCTCGCCTGCCTGCCTGCCTGTCTGTATGCCAACATGGCAGCAGCAGGAGTGCAGCAGCAGCAGTGCAGCAGCAGCAGCAGCGCATCAGCAGCAGCAGCAGTAGCGCATCAGCAGCATCAGCAGCGCATCAGCAGCAGCAGACCTGCCTGCCTGCTCGCCTGCCTGCCTGCCTGCCTGCCTGCCTGCCTGCCTGCCTGCCTGCTCGCCTGCTCGCCTGCCTGCCTGCCTGCCTGCCTGCCTGCCTGCCTACCTGCCTGCCTGCTCGCCTGCCTGCCTGCCTGCCTGCTCGCCTGCTCGCCTAAGAGCTCAGCAGTGAGAGATGGCCAGCAGCGGCATCAGCCAGGCTACGTACGCATGTTCATAGGCATCACAGGTGCGGCCGACCCCCTGCCTGCTGCTGCCCCAACCCATGCCAGCTGCGGCCCCACCACATGCCAGCTGCGGCCGCACCACATGCCCGCTGCTGCCCCACTCCATGCCCGTTGCATACCCACCCCCTGCCCGCTGCGGCCCCACCCCCTGCCTGCTGCTGCCCCACCCCCTGCCCAGTGCTGCCCCACCCCATACCCGCTGCGGCCCCACCACATGCCAGCTGCTGCCCCACCCCATGCCCGCCGCGGCCCCACCCCCTGCCCGCTGCTGCCCCACCCCATGCCCGCTGCGGCCCCACCCCATGCCGGCTGCGGTCGCACCACATGCCAGCTGCTGCCCCACCCCCTATCGCTCCTTCCCCACCTCATGCCCGCTGCGGCCGCACCCCCTGCCCGCTGCAGCCCCACCCCATGCCCGCTGCGGCCCCACCCCATGCCCGCTGCGGCCACACCACATGCCAGCTGCTGCCCCACCCCCTACCCGCTCCTGCCCCACCTCATGCCCGCTGCGGCCCCACCCCCTGCCCGCTGCTGCCCCACCCCATGCCCGCTGCTGCCCCACCCCATGCCCGCTGCGGCCCCACCCCCTGCCCGCTGCTGCCCCACCCCATGCCTGTTGCGGCCCCACCCCATGCCCGCTGCGGCCGCACCACATGCCAGCTGCTGCCCCACCCCCTGCCCGCTCCTGCCCCACCTCATGCCCGCTGCGGCCGCACCCCCTGCCCGCTACTGCCCCACCCCATGCCCGCTGCGGCCCCACCCCATGCCCGCTGCGGCCCCACCCCATGCCCGCTGCGGCCCCACCCCCTGCCCGCTGCTGCCCCACCCCATGCCTGTTGCGGCTCCACCCCATGCCCGCTGCGGCCGCACCACATGCCAGCTGCTGCCCCACCCCCTGCCCGCTCCTGCCCCACCTCATGCCCGCTGCGGCCGCACCCCCTGCCCGCTGCTGCCCCACTCCATGCCCGCTGCAGACCCACCCCCTGCCCGCTGCTGCCCCACCCCATGCCCGCTGCTGCCCCACCCCATGCCCGCTGCGGCCCCACCCCATGCCCGCTGTGGCCCCCACCCCTGCCCGCTGCTGCCCCACCCCATGCCCGCTGCTGCCCCACCCCATGCCCGCTGCGGCCCCACCACATGCCAGCTGCTGCCCCACCCCATGCCTGTTGCGGCCCCACCCCCTGCCCGCTGCTGCCCCACCCCATGCCCGCTGCTGCCCCACCCCATGCCCGCTGCGGCCCCACCACATGCCAGCTGCTGCCCCACCCCATGCCTGTTGCTGCCCCACCCCATGCCCGCTGCGGCCCCACCCCATGCCCGCTGCGGCCGCACCACATGCCAGCTGCTGCCCCACCCCCTACCCGCTCCTGCCCCACCTCATGCCCGCTGCGGCCGCACCCCCTGCCCGCTACTGCCCCACCCCATGCCCGCTGCGGCCCCACCCCATGCCCGCTGCGGCCCCACCCCATGCCCGCTGCGGCCCCACCCCCTGCCCGCTGCTGCCCCACCCCATGCCCGCTGCGGCTCCACCCCATGCCCGCTGCGGCCGCACCACATGCCACCTGCTGCCCCACCCCCTGCCCGCTCCTGCCCCACCTCATGCCCGCTGCGGCCGCACCCCCTGCCCGCTGCTGCCCCACTCCATGCCCGCTGCAGACCCACCCCCTGCCCGCTGCTGCCCCACCCCATGCCCGCTGCTGCCCCACCCCATGCCCGCTGCGGCCCCACCCCATGCCCGCTGTGGCCCCCACCCCTGCCCGCTGCTGCCCCACCCCCTGCCCGCTGCTGCCCCACCCCCTGCCCGCTGCTGCCCCACCCCCTGCCCAGTGCTGCCCCACCCCATGCCCGCTGCGGCCCCACCACATGCCAGCTGCTGCCCCACCCCATGCCCGTTGCGGCCCCACCCCCTGCCCGCTGCTGCCCCACCCCATGCCCTTTGCGGCCCCACCCCATGCCCGCTGCGGTCGCACCACATGCCAGCTGCTGCCCCACCACATGTCAGCACATGTCTAACCCCACTGCTGCACCACTCTGGTAACCTTCCTATGGTCCACTTGGTTTAACTGTGTTGTGATGTGCCATAACCGCTATGTCCTATGCATGTGCATGTGTGCATGCAGGTCCCAACACCGCCCTGACAGGGGCTGGAGAGCTGCAGGCAGTGCTGCTAGTGCACCAGCACCCCATCACCAGTCCTGAAACGCAAGTCTATCACCAGTCCTGACATCATCAACTTTAGGCACAATGTGTTGCCGTATGGAAGCAGCTTTGCCCTGGTGGGTGCTCGTTGCCTCAGCTGCCCATACGAAGCACAAGCCAGGCACCCGAAGCTGTTGCTGCACCCACCTGGCTGGGAGTTGGATACCCTAGAGCGCACTTTTGCACTGCCCACTATCAGGACCTATCTTGCTGCCATATGTCATGACATGAGTATGAATGTTGTGTGATCATGGTGTTGCGTAGGTTGCCAGCAAAGCTAATGGACCAGTGGACGTCACCATTGATGGGTCAATTGCATAGCGCACTCATACAAAATAGTGTATAGCTGGCTTGCAAAACTTGGTAGTTAACGCCTAACGTTTGGTATGTAGGGTGTTGTGACTTAGAGGAGGACGAGACTCCCTTGGGGCCACAGTGCTCAAGATTGTCAGCCCTTGTGATGCTGTGAAATCACTCGTACAAATTAGTTCATGGTTGGCTTCGAAACATGGGAGTTAATGCAATCCGAGCCAACTTGGGAGTTCAAGCTTGTAACCCGGTACGTAGTCTATTGTAACCTAGAAAACAACAAAACTTCCTTGGGCCCAAGTGTAATTCTCAAAAGGTGATGAGGTGGGTTAGACAAGGTGCTAGGCTGTGATCCTGATTTTTGCTAAGGGAGATGGTACCGAGTGACCAAAGTGAGCTCTCATGAAATATGGATATAAACGATTGTAAAGGATGCATTCAGCTTCCCAACCTAATAGGTAGCATGCAAATAGTCCCAGCCAGTGATGAGTTATGGTTCTTCATGTGTATGCCTCGAGATACCTTGCACGGGATACCTCGCATGGGTTCCCCCGCACAGGGTTCTTCGCACGGGGTTCACCGCATTCTTGCATTCGTGCCTTCGTGCCTGCATTCGTGCTTGCATTCGTGCCTGCATTCGTGCCTACATTCGTGCATGCATTCGTGGCAGCGTGCCTACATTCGTGCATGCATTCGTGCCTGCATCCGTGCCTGCACCCGTGCCCGCACACGTGCCCGTGCCCATGCCCGTGCCCGTGCCCGCACCCGTGCCCGCACTCGTGCTCGTGCCCGTGCCCGTGCCCGTGCCCGTGCCCGTGCCTGTGCCCATGCCCGTGCCCGTGCTCGTGCCCGTGCCCGTGCCTGCACCCGTGCCTTCACTCGTGCCCGCACCCGTGCCCGTGCCCGTGCCCGTGCCCGTGCCCGCACCCGTGCCCGTGCCCGTGCCCGTGCCCGTGCCCGTGCCCGTGCCCGTGCCCGTGCCCGTGCCCGTGCCCGTGCCCGTGCCTGAACCCTGCGGTCACGAGTGCAGTCACGAGTGCAGTCACGAGTGCAGTCACGAGTGCAGTCACGAGTGCAGTCACGAGTGCAGTCACGAGTGCAGTCACGAGTGCAGTCACGAGTGCAGTCACGAGTGCAGTCACGAGTGCAGTCACGAGTGCAGTCACGAGTGCAGTCACGAGTGCAGTCACGAGTGCAGTCACGAGTGCAATCTCGAGGGCAGTCTCGAGTGCAGTCTCGAGTGCAGTCACGAGTGCAGTCACGGGTGCAGTCACGAGTGCAGTCACGAGTGCAGTCACGAGTGCAGTCACGAGTGCAGTCACGAGTGCAGTCACGAGTGCAGTCACGAGAGCAGTCACGAGAGCAGTCACAAGTGCAGTCACGAGTGCAGTCACGAGTGCAGTCACGAGTGCAGTCACGAGTGCAGTCAAGAGTGCAGTCAAGGGTGCAGTCACGAGTGCAGTCACGAGTGCAGTCACGAGTGCAGTCACGAGTGCAGTCACGAGTGCAGTCATGGGTGCAGTCACGAGTGCAGTCACGAGTGCAGTCACGAGTGCAGTCACGAGTGCAGTCACGAGTGCAGTCACGAGTGCAGTCACGAGTGCAGTCACGAGTGCAGTCACGAGTGCAATCTCGAGGGCAGTCTCGAGTGCAGTCTCGAGTGCAGTCACGAGTGCAGTCACGAGGGCAATCACGAGGGCAGTCTCGAGTGCAGTCTCGAGTGCAGTCACGAGTGCAGTCACGGGTGCAGTCACGAGTGCAGTCACGAGTGCAGTCACGAGTGCAGTCACGAGTGCAGTCACGAATGCAGTCACGAGTGCAGTCACGAGTGCAGTCACGAGTGCAGTCACGAGTGCAGTCACGAGAGCAGTCACAAGTGCAGTCACGAGTGCAGTCACGAGTGCAGTCACGAGTGCAGTCACGAGTGCAGTCAAGAGTGCAGTCAAGGGTGCAGTCACGAGTGCAGTCACGAGTGCAGTCACGAGTGCAGTCACGAGTGCAGTCACGAGTGCAGTCACGAGTGCAGTCACGAGTGCAGTCACGAGTGCAGTCACGAGTGCAGTCACGAGTGCAGTCACGAGTGCAGTCACGAGTGCAGTCACGAGTGCAGTCACGAGTGCAGTCACGAGGGCACTCTCGAGTGCAGTCTCGAGTGCAGTCACGAGTGCAGTCACGAGGGCAATCACGAGTGCAGTCACGGGTGCAGTCACGAGTGCAGTCACGCGAACCAACGACGGGCGCGGCGTGACGAACGGCCAAGCGGCCAAGCGGCCAAGCGGGCGGCGCGGTCAAGCGGACGAGAGGCGCGGAGGAATCATCCCAAACCCTTTTGAAAAAGATATATCACTAAGGTGGGTTTAGTCACACACGGGTTAGGGTTAGGGTTAGGGTTAGGGTTAGGGTTAGGGTTAGGGTTAGGGTTAGGGTTAGGGTTAGGGT
>JASKMD010000077.1:0-32085 GCA_030144725.1 Haematococcus lacustris
AGCCTACCCCCGGCACTCAAACCAAGACCACCTAAGCCCCCGGTACCCTGACACCCAGGTAAACCCCCGGGACCCATCCTACCCCACCCACTGAGCGCACTACGCCCCCAGCAGCAACCCTGCAGCTCAGGCTGGCAGCAGCCTTGCAGCTCAGCGGAAGGGGACGGGCCACTGCAAGGAGAGGCGAACAAACAGCTTTCCCCCCCCCTGTGCCCTGCCCTCCCCCTGCCTAGGCCTCCCTGCTGCCCTCCCCTCCTCCACTCCTCCTGCCCCAACCCTCCCCTCTGCAACCTCCTGCCCTCCCCTCCGCGTACGCCGAGGGGAGGCAGCGCTGAGCCACCTGCCCAGCAAGCCCTAGAGAGGCCTCGGCGGCGCCGGTTTGGCATTCCCACTTCCAGTCCCAGCTCCGAGGAGTGGAAGGCACGGCGGGCAGGGCACCAGCAAGAGGCGCAGCACAGGCTGAGGCAAGCCGGCAAGCAGCGTGCTGCCCATCGTGGCCGTGGGACCCCACACGTGCGCCGCTACGGGCTGGTCAGCCCCTCTGCTAGCTTGGCCAGCTCTCTGGGGGCCTCCGGTGACAGCCATGTAGCTGAGTCAGCAGGGAACCGGGAGGGGAGGCCGAGGGTGCCTAAGCGGAAGCAGCCGGAGCAGGCAGAGCACGCGGGAGAAGAGGGAGAGAAGCTCGGTCCTCTGCCCCTGCGGCCCCCTCTGGTCATCTAGTCACGAGAGCCTCGGGTCCTGCGCCGTCCTGGGGCCAAGCTGGCGTGCATTGAGGCCACCCCGGCCCCTCCCCCGGCCCTCCTCCTCTGCCAGGTCCGTCTCCCCATCCTAGCCCACCCACCCTCCTCCACACACGCGCAGCCCACGCGGGGGCGAGCCAGGGCTAACCATGCAGCGCCCAGGTGTGGCCGCCAGGTTCATGGTAGTCACCCTCAACGTGCAAGGTTTGTCCTAGCCGCACAAGCTGCAGGCCCTGCTTGACTGGGCCGCTGACAGCCGGCGCAGGTGGTGTTCCTCCAAGCTGCCGTAGGGCGGAGAGCGTGTGGCAGTGGGCAGAAGCCCACTCGGGGGCCTAGCCCGCCTGGTGGGTGTAGTGGTTCTACACCCCCGGCACTGGCAGCTCCCAGGTTGTCTGGTGTTGGTCCAGCACTCCACCATCTTCCAGGGGTGCATCTAGGTGCATCTGCGGGCAGAGGGAGCCCATGGGCGGGTGCTGCGGGTGGACGGGGAGCTCGCAGGCAGGCCGGTGTCCCTGGTGTGTGTGTCCGCCCCGGCGCAGCAGGCAGACCGGCCAGCGTTCTACGCCGAGTGCCTTCCCGCTTACCTCCCGCCAGCCGCCGACCGCCGCCTCCTCCCCATGGGGGGCGACTTCAACTGCATCCTGGCCTCAGTGGACAGAGTGGGCATCCCGCGAGGCTCGCAGCATGGGGACGCCTGGGTGGGCAGCAGGGGCCAGGGGGCGCAGCAGCTGCGGCAGCTGGTGGGTGAGCGGGGTCTGGTGGACCCGTGGCGCCATCTGCACCCCTCCAAGAGAGACCTTACCCACTTTAACGAGCGTTGGCAGACGGGTGCGCGCCTCGACCGGTGGTACATCTCGGAGGAGCTGGTGCAGTGGCAGATGGACAGCGCCATCCAGGGTGTTCTACCCGTGCCTACCGACCACCGGCCCGTTTCAGTGGCAGTGTGCCCCCCCGACCTACCTCTAACCGTCCCCGCTCCCTGGCAGCTGCACCCCGCCCTTCTCGACAACCCTAAGCTGCTGGACTGTCTCAAAGACTTCCTCCATGCGGGGGCCAACACCACGAGGCTGCTAGTCAGCTGGGGCTGCCTAGGGATGGTCACAGGGCCAGGTGGGCCCGCCTCAAGCACGGCCTGGCCATGCGTGCCCAGCACTTCCTACAAGCCCAGCGCCGCGCGGAGCGCGACCTGCAGCAGCGCAGGAAGAAGGCGGCGGCAGTGGCTTGGGCACACCTCGTGCGGCAGCTGCTACGGGTTGAGCGAGAGGGGGAGGCTGAGGTGCAGGCAGCAAGCACTTGGGAGAGGCCGCAGCTCTGGCTGGGGTGGGGGCGAGGGAGCAGGGGGCCCAGCAGTCCCTGCTTGTCAGCGCGGTTCTCAAACTGTGCTACGGCGATCGCTCCTCCTTCTACTTCTACAATCGCGACCAGCCCGCGCACACCCCCACCCTCATCTCCTCTCTGCAGCTCCCCAGCCAGCCAGGGGAGGCGGCAGATCTCACCACGCCGGCCGGGGTGAAGGCTGCGTGCAAGGCTTTTCAGCGCCACTACTCAGCCCCAAAGCCCACCGGAGTCTATGCAGCCAAGCCGGTGAATACAGCTGCGCGCGCCAAGCTGTTGGGCAGCCTCACCTCTCATCTCACCCCCACCCAGGCCCGTGCTGCTGAGGGCCCCGATGGCAGCCCTACGCTGTGAGAGGTGGAGCTGGGCCAGGCTCGGCAGGGCTGCACGCACAGCAAGGCCCCGGGGCTAGATGGGCTGCCCATGGAGGTCTATGACCGGCTGTGGGTGGAGCTGGGGCGGCCGCTGCGGGCCATGTTGCGAGAGGCCCTGGGAGACACCGCTGACCCTGCCCCTCTGGCTGAGTTCCTGACCGGCATCCTCACCCTCGTGCGGCTCAGGGGTAGGGTGGGGGAGGGCGCCGGGCAAGGGCAGCAGCAGGGCGAGCGGGAGCAGGGGTGGAAGCAGGAGCCAGAGGTGGTCTTCCCAGCTGTCCGAGCGGGGGTGCTAGTGCGCCACCAGGGGTTCCCCCTTGGGGCGGCCTCCTTCGCTGCCACCAGCGAGGCCGCCTTTGGGGGGGCAGCCGCGGCCATGATGTCAGCCTCCATCGACTCAACCTACTGGGGTGGGTGAAGGTGGCCCAGCAGTGCCTAACCTCCATGTCCATCTACCAGATGAACTTCGTGCAACCCTCCGCTCATCTGGCGCAGGCCATGGCCTTGGCTATAAACCCCTTTGTGGCAGCCTCAGACCTGCCCCAAGAGCGCAGCAACAACAGCAGCAGCCGCTACCCTAGCAAGGCCATCGGCGTGATGCCCCGGGGGGAGGGAGGGATGGGGCTTCCCAACCTGGGGTCCACCAGTTCGTCTATGCTGGCGAAGATGTGGCCCCGCTGTGGTCGTCCCTGGCAGCCCAGGTTTGTCCCTGGCAGCCTCTGACCCCACCGCCCCCCCCTCGCGAGGCATCAGCCCGTGGCTGCAAGCTCAAGTGGCGTTCCTGGCTGAGCTTAAGGGGCTGGGGCTGGGGGCTGGGGCTGGGGCTGGGGCTGGGGCTGGGGCTGGGGCTGGGGCTGGGGCTGGGGCTGGGGCTGGGGCTGGGGCTGGGGCTGGGGCTGGGGCTGGGGCTGGGGCTGGGGCTGGGGCTGGGGCTGGGGCTGGGGCTGGGGCTGGGGCTGGGGCTGGGGCTGGGGCTGGGGCTGGGGCTGGGGCTGGGGCTGGGGCTGGGGCTGGGGCTGGGGCTGGGCTGGGGCTGGGGCTGGGGCTGGGGCTGGGGCTGGGGCTGGGGCTGGGGCTGGGGCTGGGGCTGGGGCTGGGGCTGGGGCTGGGGCTGGGGCTGGGGCTGGGGCTGGGGCTGGGGCTGGGGCTGGGGCTGGGGCTGGGGCTGGGGCTGGGGCTGGGGCTGGGGCTGGGGCTGGGGCTGGGGCTGGGGCTGGGGCTGGGGCTGGGGCTGGGGCTGGGGCTGGGGCTGGGGCTGGGGCTGGGGCTGGGGCTGGGGCTGGGGCTGGGGCTGGGGCTGGGGCTGGGGCTGGGGCTGGGGCTGGGGCTGGGGCTGGGGCTGGGGCTGGGGCTGGGGCTGGGGCTGGGGCTGGGGCTGGGGCTGGGGCTGGGGCTGGGGCTGGGGCTGGGGCTGGGGCTGGGGCTGGGGCTGGGGCTGGGGCTGGGGCTGGGGCTGGGGCTGGGGCTGGGGCTGGGGCTGGGGCTGGGGCTGGGGCTGGGGCTGGGGCTGGGGCTGGGGCTGGGGCTGGGGCTGGGGCTGGGGCTGGGGCTGGGGCTGGGGCTGGGGCTGGGGCTCTTCGCTCATGCCATACCCGCCCCTTGCTCACTACCCTCTTCTCAACCCCCACCACCTTCCAGCCCAGCGCCTAGGGGGCTTTTGTGTCCCGAGCGCATGCGCCTTTCTCTGTCCCGCCCCGCTGCGTGCTTCCCCCCCACATCCCTCTTCCCACCCTGCAGCTCTCTGCCCCCCTAAACCCCATCTTGGGCCGCCCCTCCCCCCCTTGTTGATCCTCCCGCGGTTCATCCCGGACCTCTTGAGGGGTCTGTTGCCACGGGCTCCCTTGCCGGTGTTCACCCACCAGCCTCTCCACGCTCCCCGGGGCACTTGGGGCTGCTGGGTAAGGCCCTCACCAAGGTCGCGGTGCTGGCCTCCGAGGGAAAGGTCGCGACCCTAAAGCTGAGAGCTGTCACAGCCAGGGGCCTAGCAGCAGCCGGGCAGTGGGTGCATGGGAAACCCTCCGCCAGCCCTCCATTCCTTGACCCCATGGACGCCGAGGCAGCGGCCCCAACCGCCCCTTGCCCCACGGAGGTCACAGGGCCTGGCGCAGTTGCCCCTCTCCCAGCCCAGGAGCTTGGTCTCTCCACCGGGCTGGGTAGGTGGTTCGGCACAATGCGGGTTTGGTCCGCTGAGCTGCAGGGCAGTCAGCCTCCCCGCTGGCTTGACACCGTTGCGAGAGCCCCTCCGCGCCCCTCCCCGGATGACCGGAGGGCTAGGCGGGAGGAGCGGCAGCGGAAGGCTCGGTGTCCTCGTCGTTGATTTCTTTTTTAAGGAGGAGCATTACAAGAGAGAGTAGGACTAAAGAAAAGAAGAAAAGAGAAGACAACAACAAACAAGGTTCCCCCATACACGGTCGTCAAGCACCCCATCCAAACACAGCGGTCCACACACCCCAAGCAAAGGTCCACACACCCCAAGCAAAGGTCCATACCACCCAAGCAACCCTCTCCCTAGGACAACGTCAAGACACTCCCCCACACCAACGCCCTCCACCCTAGCTCTACTCACCTCCCCAGACCCTCCTCACAAAACTACCCACACAAGCCTAAGCCAAGCCCCTCGACGTGGAACCCAGAAGCCTACCCCCGGCACTCAAACCAAGACCACCTAAGCCCCCGGTACCCTGACACCCAGGTAAACCCCCGGGACCCATCCTACCCCACCCACTGAGCGCACTACGCCCCCAGCAGCAACCCTGCAGCTCAGGCTGGCAGCAGCCTTGCAGCTCAGCGGAAGGGGACGGGCCACTGCAAGGAGAGGCGAACAAACAGCTTTCCCCCCCCCTGTGCCCTGCCCTCCCCCTGCCTAGGCCTCCCTGCTGCCCTCCCCTCCTCCACTCCTCCTGCCCCAACCCTCCCCTCTGCAACCTCCTGCCCTCCCCTCCGCGTACGCCGAGGGGAGGCAGCGCTGAGCCACCTGCCCAGCAAGCCCTAGAGAGGCCTCGGCGGCGCCGGTTTGGCATTCCCACTTCCAGTCCCAGCTCCGAGGAGTGGAAGGCACGGCGGGCAGGGCACCAGCAAGAGGCGCAGCACAGGCTGAGGCAAGCCGGCAAGCAGCGTGCTGCCCATCGTGGCCGTGGGACCCCACACGTGCGCCGCTACGGGCTGGTCAGCCCCTCTGCTAGCTTGGCCAGCTCTCTGGGGGCCTCCGGTGACAGCCATGTAGCTGAGTCAGCAGGGAACCGGGAGGGGAGGCCGAGGGTGCCTAAGCGGAAGCAGCCGGAGCAGGCAGAGCACGCGGGAGAAGAGGGAGAGAAGCTCGGTCCTCTGCCCCTGCGGCCCCCTCTGGTCATCTAGTCACGAGAGCCTCGGGTCCTGCGCCGTCCTGGGGCCAAGCTGGCGTGCATTGAGGCCACCCCGGCCCCTCCCCCGGCCCTCCTCCTCTGCCAGGTCCGTCTCCCCATCCTAGCCCACCCACCCTCCTCCACACACGCGCAGCCCACGCGGGGGCGAGCCAGGGCTAACCATGCAGCGCCCAGGTGTGGCCGCCAGGTTCATGGTAGTCACCCTCAACGTGCAAGGTTTGTCCTAGCCGCACAAGCTGCAGGCCCTGCTTGACTGGGCCGCTGACAGCCGGCGCAGGTGGTGTTCCTCCAAGCTGCCGTAGGGCGGAGAGCGTGTGGCAGTGGGCAGAAGCCCACTCGGGGGCCTAGCCCGCCTGGTGGGTGTAGTGGTTCTACACCCCCGGCACTGGCAGCTCCCAGGTTGTCTGGTGTTGGTCCAGCACTCCACCATCTTCCAGGGGTGCATCTAGGTGCATCTGCGGGCAGAGGGAGCCCATGGGCGGGTGCTGCGGGTGGACGGGGAGCTCGCAGGCAGGCCGGTGTCCCTGGTGTGTGTGTCCGCCCCGGCGCAGCAGGCAGACCGGCCAGCGTTCTACGCCGAGTGCCTTCCCGCTTACCTCCCGCCAGCCGCCGACCGCCGCCTCCTCCCCATGGGGGGCGACTTCAACTGCATCCTGGCCTCAGTGGACAGAGTGGGCATCCCGCGAGGCTCGCAGCATGGGGACGCCTGGGTGGGCAGCAGGGGCCAGGGGGCGCAGCAGCTGCGGCAGCTGGTGGGTGAGCGGGGTCTGGTGGACCCGTGGCGCCATCTGCACCCCTCCAAGAGAGACCTTACCCACTTTAACGAGCGTTGGCAGACGGGTGCGCGCCTCGACCGGTGGTACATCTCGGAGGAGCTGGTGCAGTGGCAGATGGACAGCGCCATCCAGGGTGTTCTACCCGTGCCTACCGACCACCGGCCCGTTTCAGTGGCAGTGTGCCCCCCCGACCTACCTCTAACCGTCCCCGCTCCCTGGCAGCTGCACCCCGCCCTTCTCGACAACCCTAAGCTGCTGGACTGTCTCAAAGACTTCCTCCATGCGGGGGCCAACACCACGAGGCTGCTAGTCAGCTGGGGCTGCCTAGGGATGGTCACAGGGCCAGGTGGGCCCGCCTCAAGCACGGCCTGGCCATGCGTGCCCAGCACTTCCTACAAGCCCAGCGCCGCGCGGAGCGCGACCTGCAGCAGCGCAGGAAGAAGGCGGCGGCAGTGGCTTGGGCACACCTCGTGCGGCAGCTGCTACGGGTTGAGCGAGAGGGGGAGGCTGAGGTGCAGGCAGCAAGCACTTGGGAGAGGCCGCAGCTCTGGCTGGGGTGGGGGCGAGGGAGCAGGGGGCCCAGCAGTCCCTGCTTGTCAGCGCGGTTCTCAAACTGTGCTACGGCGATCGCTCCTCCTTCTACTTCTACAATCGCGACCAGCCCGCGCACACCCCCACCCTCATCTCCTCTCTGCAGCTCCCCAGCCAGCCAGGGGAGGCGGCAGATCTCACCACGCCGGCCGGGGTGAAGGCTGCGTGCAAGGCTTTTCAGCGCCACTACTCAGCCCCAAAGCCCACCGGAGTCTATGCAGCCAAGCCGGTGAATACAGCTGCGCGCGCCAAGCTGTTGGGCAGCCTCACCTCTCATCTCACCCCCACCCAGGCCCGTGCTGCTGAGGGCCCCGATGGCAGCCCTACGCTGTGAGAGGTGGAGCTGGGCCAGGCTCGGCAGGGCTGCACGCACAGCAAGGCCCCGGGGCTAGATGGGCTGCCCATGGAGGTCTATGACCGGCTGTGGGTGGAGCTGGGGCGGCCGCTGCGGGCCATGTTGCGAGAGGCCCTGGGAGACACCGCTGACCCTGCCCCTCTGGCTGAGTTCCTGACCGGCATCCTCACCCTCGTGCGGCTCAGGGGTAGGGTGGGGGAGGGCGCCGGGCAAGGGCAGCAGCAGGGCGAGCGGGAGCAGGGGTGGAAGCAGGAGCCAGAGGTGGTCTTCCCAGCTGTCCGAGCGGGGGTGCTAGTGCGCCACCAGGGGTTCCCCCTTGGGGCGGCCTCCTTCGCTGCCACCAGCGAGGCCGCCTTTGGGGGGGCAGCCGCGGCCATGATGTCAGCCTCCATCGACTCAACCTACTGGGGTGGGTGAAGGTGGCCCAGCAGTGCCTAACCTCCATGTCCATCTACCAGATGAACTTCGTGCAACCCTCCGCTCATCTGGCGCAGGCCATGGCCTTGGCTATAAACCCCTTTGTGGCAGCCTCAGACCTGCCCCAAGAGCGCAGCAACAACAGCAGCAGCCGCTACCCTAGCAAGGCCATCGGCGTGATGCCCCGGGGGGAGGGAGGGATGGGGCTTCCCAACCTGGGGTCCACCAGTTCGTCTATGCTGGCGAAGATGTGGCCCCGCTGTGGTCGTCCCTGGCAGCCCAGGTTTGTCCCTGGCAGCCTCTGACCCCACCGCCCCCCCCTCGCGAGGCATCAGCCCGTGGCTGCAAGCTCAAGTGGCGTTCCTGGCTGAGCTTAAGGGGCTGGGGCTGGGGGCTGGGGCTGGGGCTGGGGCTGGGGCTGGGGCTGGGGCTGGGGCTGGGGCTGGGGCTGGGGCTGGGGCTGGGGCTGGGGCTGGGGCTGGGGCTGGGGCTGGGGCTGGGGCTGGGGCTGGGGCTGGGGCTGGGGCTGGGGCTGGGGCTGGGGCTGGGGCTGGGGCTGGGGCTGGGGCTGGGGCTGGGGCTGGGGCTGGGGCTGGGGCTGGGGCTGGGGCTGGGGCTGGGGCTGGGGCTGGGGCTGGGGCTGGGGCTGGGGCTGGGGCTGGGGCTGGGGCTGGGGCTGGGGCTGGGGCTGGGGCTGGGGCTGGGGCTGGGGCTGGGGCTGGGGCTGGGGCTGGGGCTGGGGCTGGGGCTGGGGCTGGGGCTGGGGCTGGGGCTGGGGCTGGGGCTGGGGCTGGGGCTGGGGCTGGGGCTGGGGCTGGGGCTGGGGCTGGGGCTGGGGCTGGGGCTGGGGCTGGGGCTGGGGCTGGGGCTGGGGCTGGGGCTGGGGCTGGGGCTGGGGCTGGGGCTGGGGCTGGGGCTGGGGCTGGGGCTGGGGCTGGGGCTGGGGCTGGGGCTGGGGCTGGGGCTGGGGCTGGGGCTGGGGCTGGGGCTGGGGCTGGGGCTGGGGCTGGGGCTGGGGCTGGGGCTGGGGCTGGGGCTGGGGCTGGGGCTGGGGCTGGGGCTGGGGCTGGGGCTGGGGCTGGGGCTGGGGCTGGGGCTGGGGCTGGGGCTGGGGCTGGGGCTGGGGCTGGGGCTGGGGCTGGGGCTGGGGCTGGGGCTGGGGCTGGGGCTGGGGCTGGGGCTGGGGCTGGGGCTGGGGCTGGGGCTGGGGCTGGGGCTCTTCGCTCATGCCATACCCGCCCCTTGCTCACTACCCTCTTCTCAACCCCCACCACCTTCCAGCCCAGCGCCTAGGGGGCTTTTGTGTCCCGAGCGCATGCGCCTTTCTCTGTCCCGCCCCGCTGCGTGCTTCCCCCCCACATCCCTCTTCCCACCCTGCAGCTCTCTGCCCCCCTAAACCCCATCTTGGGCCGCCCCTCCCCCCCTTGTTGATCCTCCCGCGGTTCATCCCGGACCTCTTGAGGGGTCTGTTGCCACGGGCTCCCTTGCCGGTGTTCACCCACCAGCCTCTCCACGCTCCCCGGGGCACTTGGGGCTGCTGGGTAAGGCCCTCACCAAGGTCGCGGTGCTGGCCTCCGAGGGAAAGGTCGCGACCCTAAAGCTGAGAGCTGTCACAGCCAGGGGCCTAGCAGCAGCCGGGCAGTGGGTGCATGGGAAACCCTCCGCCAGCCCTCCATTCCTTGACCCCATGGACGCCGAGGCAGCGGCCCCAACCGCCCCTTGCCCCACGGAGGTCACAGGGCCTGGCGCAGTTGCCCCTCTCCCAGCCCAGGAGCTTGGTCTCTCCACCGGGCTGGGTAGGTGGTTCGGCACAATGCGGGTTTGGTCCGCTGAGCTGCAGGGCAGTCAGCCTCCCCGCTGGCTTGACACCGTTGCGAGAGCCCCTCCGCGCCCCTCCCCGGATGACCGGAGGGCTAGGCGGGAGGAGCGGCAGCGGAAGGCTCGGTGTCCTCGTCGTTGATTTCTTTTTTAAGGAGGAGCATTACAAGAGAGAGTAGGACTAAAGAAAAGAAGAAAAGAGAAGACAACAACAAACAAGGTTCCCCCATACACGGTCGTCAAGCACCCCATCCAAACACAGCGGTCCACACACCCCAAGCAAAGGTCCACACACCCCAAGCAAAGGTCCATACCACCCAAGCAACCCTCTCCCTAGGACAACGTCAAGACACTCCCCCACACCAACGCCCTCCACCCTAGCTCTACTCACCTCCCCAGACCCTCCTCACAAAACTACCCACACAAGCCTAAGCCAAGCCCCTCGACGTGGAACCCAGAAGCCTACCCCCGGCACTCAAACCAAGACCACCTAAGCCCCCGGTACCCTGACACCCAGGTAAACCCCCGGGACCCATCCTACCCCACCCACTGAGCGCACTACGCCCCCAGCAGCAACCCTGCAGCTCAGGCTGGCAGCAGCCTTGCAGCTCAGCGGAAGGGGACGGGCCACTGCAAGGAGAGGCGAACAAACAGCTTTCCCCCCCCCTGTGCCCTGCCCTCCCCCTGCCTAGGCCTCCCTGCTGCCCTCCCCTCCTCCACTCCTCCTGCCCCAACCCTCCCCTCTGCAACCTCCTGCCCTCCCCTCCGCGTACGCCGAGGGGAGGCAGCGCTGAGCCACCTGCCCAGCAAGCCCTAGAGAGGCCTCGGCGGCGCCGGTTTGGCATTCCCACTTCCAGTCCCAGCTCCGAGGAGTGGAAGGCACGGCGGGCAGGGCACCAGCAAGAGGCGCAGCACAGGCTGAGGCAAGCCGGCAAGCAGCGTGCTGCCCATCGTGGCCGTGGGACCCCACACGTGCGCCGCTACGGGCTGGTCAGCCCCTCTGCTAGCTTGGCCAGCTCTCTGGGGGCCTCCGGTGACAGCCATGTAGCTGAGTCAGCAGGGAACCGGGAGGGGAGGCCGAGGGTGCCTAAGCGGAAGCAGCCGGAGCAGGCAGAGCACGCGGGAGAAGAGGGAGAGAAGCTCGGTCCTCTGCCCCTGCGGCCCCCTCTGGTCATCTAGTCACGAGAGCCTCGGGTCCTGCGCCGTCCTGGGGCCAAGCTGGCGTGCATTGAGGCCACCCCGGCCCCTCCCCCGGCCCTCCTCCTCTGCCAGGTCCGTCTCCCCATCCTAGCCCACCCACCCTCCTCCACACACGCGCAGCCCACGCGGGGGCGAGCCAGGGCTAACCATGCAGCGCCCAGGTGTGGCCGCCAGGTTCATGGTAGTCACCCTCAACGTGCAAGGTTTGTCCTAGCCGCACAAGCTGCAGGCCCTGCTTGACTGGGCCGCTGACAGCCGGCGCAGGTGGTGTTCCTCCAAGCTGCCGTAGGGCGGAGAGCGTGTGGCAGTGGGCAGAAGCCCACTCGGGGGCCTAGCCCGCCTGGTGGGTGTAGTGGTTCTACACCCCCGGCACTGGCAGCTCCCAGGTTGTCTGGTGTTGGTCCAGCACTCCACCATCTTCCAGGGGTGCATCTAGGTGCATCTGCGGGCAGAGGGAGCCCATGGGCGGGTGCTGCGGGTGGACGGGGAGCTCGCAGGCAGGCCGGTGTCCCTGGTGTGTGTGTCCGCCCCGGCGCAGCAGGCAGACCGGCCAGCGTTCTACGCCGAGTGCCTTCCCGCTTACCTCCCGCCAGCCGCCGACCGCCGCCTCCTCCCCATGGGGGGCGACTTCAACTGCATCCTGGCCTCAGTGGACAGAGTGGGCATCCCGCGAGGCTCGCAGCATGGGGACGCCTGGGTGGGCAGCAGGGGCCAGGGGGCGCAGCAGCTGCGGCAGCTGGTGGGTGAGCGGGGTCTGGTGGACCCGTGGCGCCATCTGCACCCCTCCAAGAGAGACCTTACCCACTTTAACGAGCGTTGGCAGACGGGTGCGCGCCTCGACCGGTGGTACATCTCGGAGGAGCTGGTGCAGTGGCAGATGGACAGCGCCATCCAGGGTGTTCTACCCGTGCCTACCGACCACCGGCCCGTTTCAGTGGCAGTGTGCCCCCCCGACCTACCTCTAACCGTCCCCGCTCCCTGGCAGCTGCACCCCGCCCTTCTCGACAACCCTAAGCTGCTGGACTGTCTCAAAGACTTCCTCCATGCGGGGGCCAACACCACGAGGCTGCTAGTCAGCTGGGGCTGCCTAGGGATGGTCACAGGGCCAGGTGGGCCCGCCTCAAGCACGGCCTGGCCATGCGTGCCCAGCACTTCCTACAAGCCCAGCGCCGCGCGGAGCGCGACCTGCAGCAGCGCAGGAAGAAGGCGGCGGCAGTGGCTTGGGCACACCTCGTGCGGCAGCTGCTACGGGTTGAGCGAGAGGGGGAGGCTGAGGTGCAGGCAGCAAGCACTTGGGAGAGGCCGCAGCTCTGGCTGGGGTGGGGGCGAGGGAGCAGGGGGCCCAGCAGTCCCTGCTTGTCAGCGCGGTTCTCAAACTGTGCTACGGCGATCGCTCCTCCTTCTACTTCTACAATCGCGACCAGCCCGCGCACACCCCCACCCTCATCTCCTCTCTGCAGCTCCCCAGCCAGCCAGGGGAGGCGGCAGATCTCACCACGCCGGCCGGGGTGAAGGCTGCGTGCAAGGCTTTTCAGCGCCACTACTCAGCCCCAAAGCCCACCGGAGTCTATGCAGCCAAGCCGGTGAATACAGCTGCGCGCGCCAAGCTGTTGGGCAGCCTCACCTCTCATCTCACCCCCACCCAGGCCCGTGCTGCTGAGGGCCCCGATGGCAGCCCTACGCTGTGAGAGGTGGAGCTGGGCCAGGCTCGGCAGGGCTGCACGCACAGCAAGGCCCCGGGGCTAGATGGGCTGCCCATGGAGGTCTATGACCGGCTGTGGGTGGAGCTGGGGCGGCCGCTGCGGGCCATGTTGCGAGAGGCCCTGGGAGACACCGCTGACCCTGCCCCTCTGGCTGAGTTCCTGACCGGCATCCTCACCCTCGTGCGGCTCAGGGGTAGGGTGGGGGAGGGCGCCGGGCAAGGGCAGCAGCAGGGCGAGCGGGAGCAGGGGTGGAAGCAGGAGCCAGAGGTGGTCTTCCCAGCTGTCCGAGCGGGGGTGCTAGTGCGCCACCAGGGGTTCCCCCTTGGGGCGGCCTCCTTCGCTGCCACCAGCGAGGCCGCCTTTGGGGGGGCAGCCGCGGCCATGATGTCAGCCTCCATCGACTCAACCTACTGGGGTGGGTGAAGGTGGCCCAGCAGTGCCTAACCTCCATGTCCATCTACCAGATGAACTTCGTGCAACCCTCCGCTCATCTGGCGCAGGCCATGGCCTTGGCTGTAAACCCCTTTGTGGCAGCCTCAGACCTGCCCCAAGAGCGCAGCAACAACAGCAGCAGCCGCTACCCTAGCAAGGCCATCGGCGTGATGCCCCGGGGGGAGGGAGGGATGGGGCTTCCCAACCTGGGGTCCACCAGTTCGTCTATGCTGGCGAAGATGTGGCCCCGCTGTGGTCGTCCCTGGCAGCCCAGGTTTGTCCCTGGCAGCCTCTGACCCCACCGCCCCCCCCTCGCGAGGCATCAGCCCGTGGCTGCAAGCTCAAGTGGCGTTCCTGGCTGAGCTTAAGGGGCTGGGGCTGGGGGCTGGGGCTGGGCTGGGGCTGGGGCTGGGGCTGGGGCTGGGGCTGGGGCTGGGGCTGGGGCTGGGGCTGGGGCTGGGGCTGGGGCTGGGGCTGGGGCTGGGGCTGGGGCTGGGGCTGGGGCTGGGGCTGGGGCTGGGGCTGGGGCTGGGGCTGGGCTGGGCTGGGGCTGGGGCTGGGGCTGGGGCTGGGGCTGGGGCTGGGGCTGGGGCTGGGGCTGGGGCTGGGGCTGGGGCTGGGGCTGGGGCTGGGGCTGGGGCTGGGGCTGGGGCTGGGGCTGGGGCTGGGGCTGGGGCTGGGGCTGGGGCTGGGGCTGGGGCTGGGGCTGGGGCTGGGGCTGGGGCTGGGGCTGGGGCTGGGGCTGGGGCTGGGGCTGGGGCTGGGGCTGGGGCTGGGGCTGGGGCTGGGGCTGGGGCTGGGGCTGGGGCTGGGGCTGGGGCTGGGGCTGGGGCTGGGGCTGGGGCTGGGGCTGGGGCTGGGGCTGGGGCTGGGGCTGGGGCTGGGGCTGGGGCTGGGGCTGGGGCTGGGGCTGGGGCTGGGGCTGGGGCTGGGGCTGGGGCTGGGGCTGGGGCTGGGGCTGGGGCTGGGGCTGGGGCTGGGGCTGGGGCTGGGGCTGGGGCTGGGGCTGGGGCTGGGGCTGGGGCTGGGGCTGGGGCTGGGGCTGGGGCTGGGGCTGGGGCTGGGGCTGGGGCTGGGGCTGGGGCTGGGGCTGGGGCTGGGGCTGGGGCTGGGGCTGGGGCTGGGGCTGGGGCTGGGGCTGGGGCTGGGGCTGGGGCTGGGGCTGGGGCTGGGGCTGGGGCTGGGGCTGGGGCTGGGGCTGGGGCTGGGGCTGGGGCTGGGGCTGGGGCTGGGGCTGGGGCTGGGGCTGGGGCTGGGGCTGGGGCTGGGGCTGGGGCTGGGGCTGGGGCTGGGGCTGGGGCTGGGGCTGGGGCTGGGGCTGGGGCTGGGGCTGGGGCTGGGGCTGGGGCTCTTCGCTCATGCCATACCCGCCCCTTGCTCACTACCCTCTTCTCAACCCCCACCACCTTCCAGCCCAGCGCCTAGGGGGCTTTTGTGTCCCGAGCGCATGCGCCTTTCTCTGTCCCGCCCCGCTGCGTGCTTCCCCCCCACATCCCTCTTCCCACCCTGCAGCTCTCTGCCCCCCTAAACCCCATCTTGGGCCGCCCCTCCCCCCCTTGTTGATCCTCCCGCGGTTCATCCCGGACCTCTTGAGGGGTCTGTTGCCACGGGCTCCCTTGCCGGTGTTCACCCACCAGCCTCTCCACGCTCCCCGGGGCACTTGGGGCTGCTGGGTAAGGCCCTCACCAAGGTCGCGGTGCTGGCCTCCGAGGGAAAGGTCGCGACCCTAAAGCTGAGAGCTGTCACAGCCAGGGGCCTAGCAGCAGCCGGGCAGTGGGTGCATGGGAAACCCTCCGCCAGCCCTCCATTCCTTGACCCCATGGACGCCGAGGCAGCGGCCCCAACCGCCCCTTGCCCCACGGAGGTCACAGGGCCTGGCGCAGTTGCCCCTCTCCCAGCCCAGGAGCTTGGTCTCTCCACCGGGCTGGGTAGGTGGTTCGGCACAATGCGGGTTTGGTCCGCTGAGCTGCAGGGCAGTCAGCCTCCCCGCTGGCTTGACACCGTTGCGAGAGCCCCTCCGCGCCCCTCCCCGGATGACCGGAGGGCTAGGCGGGAGGAGCGGCAGCGGAAGGCTCGGTGTCCTCGTCGTTGATTTCTTTTTTAAGGAGGAGCATTACAAGAGAGAGTAGGACTAAAGAAAAGAAGAAAAGAGAAGACAACAACAAACAAGGTTCCCCCATACACGGTCGTCAAGCACCCCATCCAAACACAGCGGTCCACACACCCCAAGCAAAGGTCCACACACCCCAAGCAAAGGTCCATACCACCCAAGCAACCCTCTCCCTAGGACAACGTCAAGACACTCCCCCACACCAACGCCCTCCACCCTAGCTCTACTCACCTCCCCAGACCCTCCTCACAAAACTACCCACACAAGCCTAAGCCAAGCCCCTCGACGTGGAACCCAGAAGCCTACCCCCGGCACTCAAACCAAGACCACCTAAGCCCCCGGTACCCTGACACCCAGGTAAACCCCCGGGACCCATCCTACCCCACCCACTGAGCGCACTACGCCCCCAGCAGCAACCCTGCAGCTCAGGCTGGCAGCAGCCTTGCAGCTCAGCGGAAGGGGACGGGCCACTGCAAGGAGAGGCGAACAAACAGCTTTCCCCCCCCCTGTGCCCTGCCCTCCCCCTGCCTAGGCCTCCCTGCTGCCCTCCCCTCCTCCACTCCTCCTGCCCCAACCCTCCCCTCTGCAACCTCCTGCCCTCCCCTCCGCGTACGCCGAGGGGAGGCAGCGCTGAGCCACCTGCCCAGCAAGCCCTAGAGAGGCCTCGGCGGCGCCGGTTTGGCATTCCCACTTCCAGTCCCAGCTCCGAGGAGTGGAAGGCACGGCGGGCAGGGCACCAGCAAGAGGCGCAGCACAGGCTGAGGCAAGCCGGCAAGCAGCGTGCTGCCCATCGTGGCCGTGGGACCCCACACGTGCGCCGCTACGGGCTGGTCAGCCCCTCTGCTAGCTTGGCCAGCTCTCTGGGGGCCTCCGGTGACAGCCATGTAGCTGAGTCAGCAGGGAACCGGGAGGGGAGGCCGAGGGTGCCTAAGCGGAAGCAGCCGGAGCAGGCAGAGCACGCGGGAGAAGAGGGAGAGAAGCTCGGTCCTCTGCCCCTGCGGCCCCCTCTGGTCATCTAGTCACGAGAGCCTCGGGTCCTGCGCCGTCCTGGGGCCAAGCTGGCGTGCATTGAGGCCACCCCGGCCCCTCCCCCGGCCCTCCTCCTCTGCCAGGTCCGTCTCCCCATCCTAGCCCACCCACCCTCCTCCACACACGCGCAGCCCACGCGGGGGCGAGCCAGGGCTAACCATGCAGCGCCCAGGTGTGGCCGCCAGGTTCATGGTAGTCACCCTCAACGTGCAAGGTTTGTCCTAGCCGCACAAGCTGCAGGCCCTGCTTGACTGGGCCGCTGACAGCCGGCGCAGGTGGTGTTCCTCCAAGCTGCCGTAGGGCGGAGAGCGTGTGGCAGTGGGCAGAAGCCCACTCGGGGGCCTAGCCCGCCTGGTGGGTGTAGTGGTTCTACACCCCCGGCACTGGCAGCTCCCAGGTTGTCTGGTGTTGGTCCAGCACTCCACCATCTTCCAGGGGTGCATCTAGGTGCATCTGCGGGCAGAGGGAGCCCATGGGCGGGTGCTGCGGGTGGACGGGGAGCTCGCAGGCAGGCCGGTGTCCCTGGTGTGTGTGTCCGCCCCGGCGCAGCAGGCAGACCGGCCAGCGTTCTACGCCGAGTGCCTTCCCGCTTACCTCCCGCCAGCCGCCGACCGCCGCCTCCTCCCCATGGGGGGCGACTTCAACTGCATCCTGGCCTCAGTGGACAGAGTGGGCATCCCGCGAGGCTCGCAGCATGGGGACGCCTGGGTGGGCAGCAGGGGCCAGGGGGCGCAGCAGCTGCGGCAGCTGGTGGGTGAGCGGGGTCTGGTGGACCCGTGGCGCCATCTGCACCCCTCCAAGAGAGACCTTACCCACTTTAACGAGCGTTGGCAGACGGGTGCGCGCCTCGACCGGTGGTACATCTCGGAGGAGCTGGTGCAGTGGCAGATGGACAGCGCCATCCAGGGTGTTCTACCCGTGCCTACCGACCACCGGCCCGTTTCAGTGGCAGTGTGCCCCCCCGACCTACCTCTAACCGTCCCCGCTCCCTGGCAGCTGCACCCCGCCCTTCTCGACAACCCTAAGCTGCTGGACTGTCTCAAAGACTTCCTCCATGCGGGGGCCAACACCACGAGGCTGCTAGTCAGCTGGGGCTGCCTAGGGATGGTCACAGGGCCAGGTGGGCCCGCCTCAAGCACGGCCTGGCCATGCGTGCCCAGCACTTCCTACAAGCCCAGCGCCGCGCGGAGCGCGACCTGCAGCAGCGCAGGAAGAAGGCGGCGGCAGTGGCTTGGGCACACCTCGTGCGGCAGCTGCTACGGGTTGAGCGAGAGGGGGAGGCTGAGGTGCAGGCAGCAAGCACTTGGGAGAGGCCGCAGCTCTGGCTGGGGTGGGGGCGAGGGAGCAGGGGGCCCAGCAGTCCCTGCTTGTCAGCGCGGTTCTCAAACTGTGCTACGGCGATCGCTCCTCCTTCTACTTCTACAATCGCGACCAGCCCGCGCACACCCCCACCCTCATCTCCTCTCTGCAGCTCCCCAGCCAGCCAGGGGAGGCGGCAGATCTCACCACGCCGGCCGGGGTGAAGGCTGCGTGCAAGGCTTTTCAGCGCCACTACTCAGCCCCAAAGCCCACCGGAGTCTATGCAGCCAAGCCGGTGAATACAGCTGCGCGCGCCAAGCTGTTGGGCAGCCTCACCTCTCATCTCACCCCCACCCAGGCCCGTGCTGCTGAGGGCCCCGATGGCAGCCCTACGCTGTGAGAGGTGGAGCTGGGCCAGGCTCGGCAGGGCTGCACGCACAGCAAGGCCCCGGGGCTAGATGGGCTGCCCATGGAGGTCTATGACCGGCTGTGGGTGGAGCTGGGGCGGCCGCTGCGGGCCATGTTGCGAGAGGCCCTGGGAGACACCGCTGACCCTGCCCCTCTGGCTGAGTTCCTGACCGGCATCCTCACCCTCGTGCGGCTCAGGGGTAGGGTGGGGGAGGGCGCCGGGCAAGGGCAGCAGCAGGGCGAGCGGGAGCAGGGGTGGAAGCAGGAGCCAGAGGTGGTCTTCCCAGCTGTCCGAGCGGGGGTGCTAGTGCGCCACCAGGGGTTCCCCCTTGGGGCGGCCTCCTTCGCTGCCACCAGCGAGGCCGCCTTTGGGGGGGCAGCCGCGGCCATGATGTCAGCCTCCATCGACTCAACCTACTGGGGTGGGTGAAGGTGGCCCAGCAGTGCCTAACCTCCATGTCCATCTACCAGATGAACTTCGTGCAACCCTCCGCTCATCTGGCGCAGGCCATGGCCTTGGCTATAAACCCCTTTGTGGCAGCCTCAGACCTGCCCCAAGAGCGCAGCAACAACAGCAGCAGCCGCTACCCTAGCAAGGCCATCGGCGTGATGCCCCGGGGGGAGGGAGGGATGGGGCTTCCCAACCTGGGGTCCACCAGTTCGTCTATGCTGGCGAAGATGTGGCCCCGCTGTGGTCGTCCCTGGCAGCCCAGGTTTGTCCCTGGCAGCCTCTGACCCCACCGCCCCCCCCTCGCGAGGCATCAGCCCGTGGCTGCAAGCTCAAGTGGCGTTCCTGGCTGAGCTTAAGGGGCTGGGGCTGGGGGCTGGGGCTGGGGCTGGGGCTGGGGCTGGGGCTGGGGCTGGGGCTGGGGCTGGGGCTGGGGCTGGGGCTGGGGCTGGGGCTGGGGCTGGGGCTGGGGCTGGGGCTGGGGCTGGGGCTGGGGCTGGGGCTGGGGCTGGGGCTGGGGCTGGGGCTGGGGCTGGGGCTGGGGCTGGGGCTGGGGCTGGGGCTGGGGCTGGGGCTGGGGGGCTGGGGCTGGGGCTGGGGCTGGGGCTGGGGCTGGGGCTGGGGCTGGGGCTGGGGCTGGGGCTGGGGCTGGGGCTGGGGCTGGGGCTGGGGCTGGGGCTGGGGCTGGGGCTGGGGCTGGGGCTGGGGCTGGGGCTGGGGCTGGGGCTGGGGCTGGGGCTGGGGCTGGGGCTGGGGCTGGGGCTGGGGCTGGGGCTGGGGCTGGGCTGGGGCTGGGGCTGGGGCTGGGGCTGGGGCTGGGGCTGGGGCTGGGGCTGGGGCTGGGGCTGGGGCTGGGGCTGGGGCTGGGGCTGGGGCTGGGGCTGGGGCTGGGGCTGGGGCTGGGGCTGGGGCTGGGGCTGGGGCTGGGGCTGGGGCTGGGGCTGGGGCTGGGGCTGGGGCTGGGGCTGGGGCTGGGGCTGGGGCTGGGGCTGGGGCTGGGGCTGGGGCTGGGGCTGGGGCTGGGGCTGGGGCTGGGGCTGGGGCTGGGGCTGGGGCTGGGGCTGGGGCTGGGGCTGGGGCTGGGGCTGGGGCTGGGGCTGGGGCTGGGGCTGGGGCTGGGGCTGGGGCTGGGGCTGGGGCTGGGGCTGGGGCTGGGGCTGGGGCTGGGGCTGGGGCTGGGGCTGGGGCTGGGGCTGGGGCTGGGGCTGGGGCTGGGGCTGGGGCTGGGGCTGGGGCTGGGGCTGGGGCTGGGGCTGGGGCTGGGGCTGGGGCTGGGGCTGGGGCTGGGGCTCTTCGCTCATGCCATACCCGCCCCTTGCTCACTACCCTCTTCTCAACCCCCACCACCTTCCAGCCCAGCGCCTAGGGGGCTTTTGTGTCCCGAGCGCATGCGCCTTTCTCTGTCCCGCCCCGCTGCGTGCTTCCCCCCCACATCCCTCTTCCCACCCTGCAGCTCTCTGCCCCCCTAAACCCCATCTTGGGCCGCCCCTCCCCCCCTTGTTGATCCTCCCGCGGTTCATCCCGGACCTCTTGAGGGGTCTGTTGCCACGGGCTCCCTTGCCGGTGTTCACCCACCAGCCTCTCCACGCTCCCCGGGGCACTTGGGGCTGCTGGGTAAGGCCCTCACCAAGGTCGCGGTGCTGGCCTCCGAGGGAAAGGTCGCGACCCTAAAGCTGAGAGCTGTCACAGCCAGGGGCCTAGCAGCAGCCGGGCAGTGGGTGCATGGGAAACCCTCCGCCAGCCCTCCATCCCTTGACCCCATGGACGCCGAGGCAGCGGCCCCAACCGCCCCTTGCCCCACGGAGGTCACAGGGCCTGGCGCAGTTGCCCCTCTCCCAGCCCAGGAGCTTGGTCTCTCCACCGGGCTGGGTAGGTGGTTCGGCACAATGCGGGTTTGGTCCGCTGAGCTGCAGGGCAGTCAGCCTCCCCGCTGGCTTGACACCGTTGCGAGAGCCCCTCCGCGCCCCTCCCCGGATGACCGGAGGGCTAGGCGGGAGGAGCGGCAGCGGAAGGCTCGGTGTCCTCGTCGTTGATTTCTTTTTTAAAGGAGGAGCATTACAAGAGAGAGTAGGACTAAAGAAAAGAAGAAAAGAGAAGACAACAACAAACAAGGTTCCCCCATACACGGTCGTCAAGCACCCCATCCAAACACAGCGGTCCACACACCCCAAGCAAAGGTCCACACACCCCAAGCAAAGGTCCATACCACCCAAGCAACCCTCTCCCTAGGACAACGTCAAGACACTCCCCCACACCAACGCCCTCCACCCTAGCTCTACTCACCTCCCCAGACCCTCCTCACAAAACTACCCACACAAGCCTAAGCCAAGCCCCTCGACGTGGAACCCAGAAGCCTACCCCCGGCACTCAAACCAAGACCACCTAAGCCCCCGGTACCCTGACACCCAGGTAAACCCCCGGGACCCATCCTACCCCACCCACTGAGCGCACTACGCCCCCAGCAGCAACCCTGCAGCTCAGGCTGGCAGCAGCCTTGCAGCTCAGCGGAAGGGGACGGGCCACTGCAAGGAGAGGCGAACAAACAGCTTTCCCCCCCCCTGTGCCCTGCCCTCCCCCTGCCTAGGCCTCCCTGCTGCCCTCCCCTCCTCCACTCCTCCTGCCCCAACCCTCCCCTCTGCAACCTCCTGCCCTCCCCTCCGCGTACGCCGAGGGGAGGCAGCGCTGAGCCACCTGCCCAGCAAGCCCTAGAGAGGCCTCGGCGGCGCCGGTTTGGCATTCCCACTTCCAGTCCCAGCTCCGAGGAGTGGAAGGCACGGCGGGCAGGGCACCAGCAAGAGGCGCAGCACAGGCTGAGGCAAGCCGGCAAGCAGCGTGCTGCCCATCGTGGCCGTGGGACCCCACACGTGCGCCGCTACGGGCTGGTCAGCCCCTCTGCTAGCTTGGCCAGCTCTCTGGGGGCCTCCGGTGACAGCCATGTAGCTGAGTCAGCAGGGAACCGGGAGGGGAGGCCGAGGGTGCCTAAGCGGAAGCAGCCGGAGCAGGCAGAGCACGCGGGAGAAGAGGGAGAGAAGCTCGGTCCTCTGCCCCTGCGGCCCCCTCTGGTCATCTAGTCACGAGAGCCTCGGGTCCTGCGCCGTCCTGGGGCCAAGCTGGCGTGCATTGAGGCCACCCCGGCCCCTCCCCCGGCCCTCCTCCTCTGCCAGGTCCGTCTCCCCATCCTAGCCCACCCACCCTCCTCCACACACGCGCAGCCCACGCGGGGGCGAGCCAGGGCTAACCATGCAGCGCCCAGGTGTGGCCGCCAGGTTCATGGTAGTCACCCTCAACGTGCAAGGTTTGTCCTAGCCGCACAAGCTGCAGGCCCTGCTTGACTGGGCCGCTGACAGCTGGCGCA
This sequence comes from Haematococcus lacustris, assembly GCA_030144725.1. NCBI lineage: Eukaryota > Viridiplantae > Chlorophyta > Chlorophyceae > Chlamydomonadales > Haematococcaceae > Haematococcus > Haematococcus lacustris. Next base: position 21,753 of record JASKMD010000077.1, read on the forward strand.
GGTGGTGTTCCTCCAAGCTGCCGTAGGGCGGAGAGCGTGTGGCAGTGGGCAGAAGCCCACTCGGGGGCCTAGCCCGCCTGGTGGGTGTAGTGGTTCTACACCCCCGGCACTGGCAGCTCCCAGGTTGTCTGGTGTTGGTCCAGCACTCCACCATCTTCCAGGGGTGCATCTAGGTGCATCTGCGGGCAGAGGGAGCCCATGGGCGGGTGCTGCGGGTGGACGGGGAGCTCGCAGGCAGGCCGGTGTCCCTGGTGTGTGTGTCCGCCCCGGCGCAGCAGGCAGACCGGCCAGCGTTCTACGCCGAGTGCCTTCCCGCTTACCTCCCGCCAGCCGCCGACCGCCGCCTCCTCCCCATGGGGGGCGACTTCAACTGCATCCTGGCCTCAGTGGACAGAGTGGGCATCCCGCGAGGCTCGCAGCATGGGGACGCCTGGGTGGGCAGCAGGGGCCAGGGGGCGCAGCAGCTGCGGCAGCTGGTGGGTGAGCGGGGTCTGGTGGACCCGTGGCGCCATCTGCACCCCTCCAAGAGAGACCTTACCCACTTTAACGAGCGTTGGCAGACGGGTGCGCGCCTCGACCGGTGGTACATCTCGGAGGAGCTGGTGCAGTGGCAGATGGACAGCGCCATCCAGGGTGTTCTACCCGTGCCTACCGACCACCGGCCCGTTTCAGTGGCAGTGTGCCCCCCCGACCTACCTCTAACCGTCCCCGCTCCCTGGCAGCTGCACCCCGCCCTTCTCGACAACCCTAAGCTGCTGGACTGTCTCAAAGACTTCCTCCATGCGGGGGCCAACACCACGAGGCTGCTAGTCAGCTGGGGCTGCCTAGGGATGGTCACAGGGCCAGGTGGGCCCGCCTCAAGCACGGCCTGGCCATGCGTGCCCAGCACTTCCTACAAGCCCAGCGCCGCGCGGAGCGCGACCTGCAGCAGCGCAGGAAGAAGGCGGCGGCAGTGGCTTGGGCACACCTCGTGCGGCAGCTGCTACGGGTTGAGCGAGAGGGGGAGGCTGAGGTGCAGGCAGCAAGCACTTGGGAGAGGCCGCAGCTCTGGCTGGGGTGGGGGCGAGGGAGCAGGGGGCCCAGCAGTCCCTGCTTGTCAGCGCGGTTCTCAAACTGTGCTACGGCGATCGCTCCTCCTTCTACTTCTACAATCGCGACCAGCCCGCGCACACCCCCACCCTCATCTCCTCTCTGCAGCTCCCCAGCCAGCCAGGGGAGGCGGCAGATCTCACCACGCCGGCCGGGGTGAAGGCTGCGTGCAAGGCTTTTCAGCGCCACTACTCAGCCCCAAAGCCCACCGGAGTCTATGCAGCCAAGCCGGTGAATACAGCTGCGCGCGCCAAGCTGTTGGGCAGCCTCACCTCTCATCTCACCCCCACCCAGGCCCGTGCTGCTGAGGGCCCCGATGGCAGCCCTACGCTGTGAGAGGTGGAGCTGGGCCAGGCTCGGCAGGGCTGCACGCACAGCAAGGCCCCGGGGCTAGATGGGCTGCCCATGGAGGTCTATGACCGGCTGTGGGTGGAGCTGGGGCGGCCGCTGCGGGCCATGTTGCGAGAGGCCCTGGGAGACACCGCTGACCCTGCCCCTCTGGCTGAGTTCCTGACCGGCATCCTCACCCTCGTGCGGCTCAGGGGTAGGGTGGGGGAGGGCGCCGGGCAAGGGCAGCAGCAGGGCGAGCGGGAGCAGGGGTGGAAGCAGGAGCCAGAGGTGGTCTTCCCAGCTGTCCGAGCGGGGGTGCTAGTGCGCCACCAGGGGTTCCCCCTTGGGGCGGCCTCCTTCGCTGCCACCAGCGAGGCCGCCTTTGGGGGGGCAGCCGCGGCCATGATGTCAGCCTCCATCGACTCAACCTACTGGGGTGGGTGAAGGTGGCCCAGCAGTGCCTAACCTCCATGTCCATCTACCAGATGAACTTCGTGCAACCCTCCGCTCATCTGGCGCAGGCCATGGCCTTGGCTGTAAACCCCTTTGTGGCAGCCTCAGACCTGCCCCAAGAGCGCAGCAACAACAGCAGCAGCCGCTACCCTAGCAAGGCCATCGGCGTGATGCCCCGGGGGGAGGGAGGGATGGGGCTTCCCAACCTGGGGTCCACCAGTTCGTCTATGCTGGCGAAGATGTGGCCCCGCTGTGGTCGTCCCTGGCAGCCCAGGTTTGTCCCTGGCAGCCTCTGACCCCACCGCCCCCCCCTCGCGAGGCATCAGCCCGTGGCTGCAAGCTCAAGTGGCGCTCCTGGCTGAGCTTAAGGGGCTGGGGCTGGGGGCTGGGGCTGGGGCTGGGGCTGGGGCTGGGGCTGGGGCTGGGGCTGGGGCTGGGGCTGGGGCTGGGGCTGGGGCTGGGGCTGGGGCTGGGGCTGGGGCTGGGGCTGGGGCTGGGGCTGGGGCTGGGGCTGGGGCTGGGGCTGGGGCTGGGGCTGGGGCTGGGGCTGGGGCTGGGGCTGGGGCTGGGGCTGGGGCTGGGGCTGGGGCTGGGGCTGGGGCTGGGGCTGGGGCTGGGGCTGGGGCTGGGGCTGGGGCTGGGGCTGGGGCTGGGGCTGGGGCTGGGGCTGGGGCTGGGGCTGGGGCTGGGGCTGGGGCTGGGGCTGGGGCTGGGGCTGGGGCTGGGGCTGGGGCTGGGGCTGGGGCTGGGGCTGGGGCTGGGGCTGGGGCTGGGGCTGGGGCTGGGGCTGGGGCTGGGGCTGGGGCTGGGGCTGGGGCTGGGGCTGGGGCTGGGGCTGGGGCTGGGGCTGGGGCTGGGGCTGGGGCTGGGGCTGGGGCTGGGGCTGGGGCTGGGGCTGGGGCTCTTCGCTCATGCCATACCCGCCCCTTGCTCACTACCCTCTTCTCAACCCCCACCACCTTCCAGCCCAGCGCCTAGGGGGCTTTTGTGTCCCGAGCGCATGCGCCTTTCTCTGTCCCGCCCCGCTGCGTGCTTCCCCCCCACATCCCTCTTCCCACCCTGCAGCTCTCTGCCCCCCTAAACCCCATCTTGGGCCGCCCCTCCCCCCCTTGTTGATCCTCCCGCGGTTCATCCCGGACCTCTTGAGGGGTCTGTTGCCACGGGCTCCCTTGCCGGTGTTCACCCACCAGCCTCTCCACGCTCCCCGGGGCACTTGGGGCTGCTGGGTAAGGCCCTCACCAAGGTCGCGGTGCTGGCCTCCGAGGGAAAGGTCGCGACCCTAAAGCTGAGAGCTGTCACAGCCAGGGGCCTAGCAGCAGCCGGGCAGTGGGTGCATGGGAAACCCTCCGCCAGCCCTCCATTCCTTGACCCCATGGACGCCGAGGCAGCGGCCCCAACCGCCCCTTGCCCCACGGAGGTCACAGGGCCTGGCGCAGTTGCCCCTCTCCCAGCCCAGGAGCTTGATCTCTCCACCGGGCTGGGTAGGTGGTTCGGCACAATGCGGGTTTGGTCCGCTGAGCTGCAGGGCAGTCAGCCTCCCCGCTGGCTTGACACCGTTGCGAGAGCCCCTCCGCGCCCCTCCCCGGATGACCGGAGGGCTAGGCGGGAGGAGCGGCAGCGGAAGGCTCGGTGTCCTCGTCGTTGATTTCTTTTTTAAAGGAGGAGCATTACAAGAGAGAGTAGGACTAAAGAAAAGAAGAAAAGAGAAGACAACAACAAACAAGGTTCCCCCATACACGGTCGTCAAGCACCCCATCCAAACACAGCGGTCCACACACCCCAAGCAAAGGTCCACACACCCCAAGCAAAGGTCCATACCACCCAAGCAACCCTCTCCCTAGGACAACGTCAAGACACTCCCCCACACCAACGCCCTCCACCCTAGCTCTACTCACCTCCCCAGACCCTCCTCACAAAACTACCCACACAAGCCTAAGCCAAGCCCCTCGACGTGGAACCCAGAAGCCTACCCCCGGCACTCAAACCAAGACCACCTAAGCCCCCGGTACCCTGACACCCAGGTAAACCCCCGGGACCCATCCTACCCCACCCACTGAGCGCACTACGCCCCCAGCAGCAACCTGTAGCGTTCAGAAAGAACGCGCCTTAAATCTTTTCAGTGTGTGAACGCCATGCAACGCTAACCGCAGTTACAGGTGTCAGACTGCTGCAGCGCAACCAGGCTAAGACATAGAACGGCCTCCGGGGATCGAACCCGAATGGTGGGCAGCAGTACAGCCCACCACTTAACCTGCCTGTATCACACTTCAGCAGTGACACTAGCGCCGATCCGCTTAGTGCAGAATCGGAACGCTACATTCCTCCCCCTCCTAAGGGATGGCCGTTCCGCCCATAGGCCATCATGGCATGGACTCGCAGTACATGACCGCTAGTTTGGAACTCCTGCCCATCCGGACGCAGGTCGCTCACTGGAGGTTATGGTCACCATGGACCCTTCAGCCCAGGCTCACAGAGCTAGTGGACGCTGGGAACAAGACAAGGCAGGCTCACATGAGCAGCTGCACCCATAGCACACCAAGGCACATAGCATGCAGCAAAGCAACCAGCACGACCACATGGAGCCCATGTCCCACATTTAAATCACAGCAAGCCATGCTGAGCCTTATACAAGTTCACGCAGTCAGGGGCATTTGCTAGATTGCTGGCTGGCTCCCAGGTGTTGTCAGAGTCATCATAACCCTTCCACTTGACGAGGTACTCCTTTGCTTTACCTGCACGCACATGCCGGTGGTTCACAATGCGCTCTACTTCATACTGTGGGGAATCATCTAACCAGCCCAGCTCAGTGGGGGGTAGACGACCAAAGTTGCCCTCATAGGGTCTTAACAGTGACACATGGAAGACGGGATGAATCCTGGACATGGCTTGTGGCAGGGTCAGCTTTACAGCGTCTCTACCCACATGAGCCTCAATCCTGAAAGGCCCCACATACCGTGGCAGCAGCTTCCTGGCTTTGCCCACCATATTACGCAGGTTCATGGTACTAAGCAGCACACGGTCACCCACTTGGAACATACTGTCCGCGGATTTCCTGTGTGGATTAGCATCATTTGACTGCCGACTTTGTGCCAGTTTCATACATCTCCTGGCTTCTTGAACACCTTTCTCCCAGCCATCAGCGAAGAACTGGGCCATGGGAGGTGGCAACCGAGGTAACTCATGGGTCACCGGTGTCACTGGGGACTGTCCATAGTTAATCAGGAAAGGTGTAGACTTAATGCTTTCTTGCCATGAGTTATTAATTGCAAACTCGGCGAACGAGAGGTGTTTAGGCCAGTCTCGTTGAGTGGGAGAGATATAATGCCGAAGCATCTCTTCCAGCACTTTGTTGTACCGCTCAACCTGCCCATTTGACTGGGGGTGATAGCTGGAGGTAAGAGAATGTTTCATGCCTACTAGCTTGCATACAGCTTGCCAGAACTTGCTCACGAATAGGGAGCCCCGATCACTCACAACTTCAGAGGGTAGTCCATGATGGACAAATACCTTATCAATGAAGAGTTGTGCAAACTCAGGAGCATCCATGCTTTCCTTACATGGCACTAGATGCACCATTTTGGAGAGCCTGTCAACGAATACACAGATGGAATCATATCCATGTGATCCGGACGGTAGTTTGGTTATGAAGTCCATGTGCATGACTTCCCAGCGGTATCCAGGTATAGACAGAGGATGAAGGAACCCCCATGGCTTAGCTGTAACCGACTTGTTTCTCTGGCATGCATCACATGTTGTTACATAGTGACGCACATCAGTGCGTAAGTGTTTCCACCAGAACACACGCATGACACGCTCCAACGTCTTAGTGATCCCAACGTGGCCAGCATACTTAGCATCATGCATCTCATGCAAGATATGCTCTCGTAGCTGTTTGTCACGGGGCACAATAATGGTACGTCGTTTGTTATGTCTCCATAAGCCATGTTCATCCAGGTAGAAGTTCTTTGTCTTCCTACGCTTGGTGAAGTTGGAATCAGCAGCGTAAGCTCTGACCAACCACTCATGCAGGTTTGACAGAGGACCTGGTGGTTTGGGTGCACTGGGTTCTCCATCTGCTGGTATGTCAGCAGCCCAAGTGACACGCTTAGTGGGTGGCCTGACGGCAGCACCAGCACCTTGGCTTGGTGGTGGTTGTGTGGGTGGCGCAGCGGCATCACCAGCACTGTTTTTCTGCGCCTCAGCACAAGTTTCCTCCCCCTCCTGAGAACGACGCTGGCTTCTAGTCGTCACTAGAATACTACGCACATCATCAGCACCAGAGCCCTTACACGTCTGCAATGGGGCTGCTGGAATGCGTGACAACGGGTCAGCAGGATTAGATATACCAGGTAGATATTCAATGGTATATGAGAAGCGGGCCAGGAATTCCATCCATCTAGTCTGCCTTCGTGATAGTATAGTTTGAGTAGGCAGAGAGATGAGCGGCTTGTGATCTGTGTACAGTGTGAATGGTACCCCTTCCAGGTAGCATCGCCACTGTTGGCAAGCAGATACCAATGCCAGCAGTTCCTGTTCGCCCGTGGTGTAATTAATCTCAGCAGGAATCAATTTCCTGGAGTAATACGCCAAAGGGTAGCCATCCTGCATCAGGACTGCACCGATGCCCTCAAGGGACGCATCGCAGTGCACCTGAAACGGCTTGCTGTGATCAGGAAGCTTGAGCATAGGCACATTAGAAATGGCCTGCTTCAGAGCATTGAATGCATCCAGCTCAGCCTGAGGCCATGCCTTCCAAGGGAAGGACTCCTTCTTGGGGCCAGTCAGGTTAGTGAGGGGTGCAGCGATAGTGCTAAAATTATGTACAAATTTACGTACATAGTTAGCAGCGCCCAGGAAAGACTGCAGGGTTTTGAGGCTAGTAGGTACTGGCCATTCAGAGATTGCAGTAACTTTACACGGGTCAACAGAGATGCCTTGAGCACTAATAATATGGCCCAGGAACTTTAATGTTCTCTGCATAAATTCACATTTAGATAGCTTAGCATAAAATTTATTTTTACGCAGTAAGTCAAAGACACGCCTAAGGTGGACTAGGTGCTCCTCACTGTCCTTGGACATCACTAGGATGTCATCAAGGTACACGAGTGCACAGTCATTGATCACCTCAGCAAATGCTTCATTCATTACACGTTGGAACGTGGCAGGAGCATTTGTCAGGCCAAAGCACAGTACCTTGAATTGGTAGTGTCCCATGGGAGTCCTGAACGCGGTCTTAGGGACATCCTCAGCCGGGATGCGGATCTGGTGGTAACCAGCCTGCAGATCAAGGGAGGAGAACACAGTTTTTCCTGCTAGCTGATCAAACAGATCATCAATGCGTGGCAAAGGATACTGGTCCCTAATTGTAATCTTATTTAGCTGGCGGTAATCAATACACATGCGCAGCTCACCTGATTTCTTCTGGACAAACAGCACAGGTGCAGCATAGGGTGATGAGCTTGGCTCTATCAGGCCTTTAGCTAGCAGGTCAGTGATCTGTTTACGCAGTTCATCTTGCTCAGGTTTGGACATCCTATAGCTGGGCCTAGCTGGAGGCTTGCCATCAGGCTGCAAGGGGATGGAGTGCCCTACTGCACGCTCTGGCGGGAGTCCGGTGATAGGTTGGAATACATCAGAGTATTCATCAAGCAAATCTTGCAGGTGCTGCCTCTGTGCATGGGACACAGCGTCTACTGGTAAGGCAAGGTCTTCCAGAGACACCATAGCCACCATGGCTGAGCCACCTTTACGCAGCCATCTGGCTGCCTGCTTTGCTGTCACAAGAGCCTTTGGATTGGCTTTGGACACAGCAGCCAGGACAGCAGCAGGTGGGCGGGGCAGTGAGTGGGTGGATCCAGGTGGCCTTGTGGCAGCACACTGGCCAGCAGCACTCTGGTCACCTGTGTGTGGGTGCAAGGTTTTATTACCTTGGGGAGTGCGCAGGGTAAGAGTCTTGTCGACGTAGTCGACCAAGGCTCCCTGCACAGTCAACCAGTCAGCACCCAGGAGCACGTCATAAGCATGAACAAGGTCAGGCATGACAGTCAACAGGCACATGCAGCAGAAGCTGTTGATGCGCAGCTGCACTTTGACATAATGCTCACATATCACAGGCTGGTTGTTGGCAACATCAAACCTGAGTGACATGGGATAAGTAAACACTGGGATGTTATGCAGCTGAACAAAGCTAGCACTGATCAGGGATGCATCAGCACCACTATCAGCTAACATGTGACAGGCATGAGAATCAATGGTGCCAGCAAACTGGAACCTCACCTTGTCGTCTTGACCAGAGACCCCCAAGATGACTTGAGAAGGTACACGGGGACAACACAGGGCAGTCTTACACGAGAGAATATGACCCACACAGGGGTCAGCAGCACTGAAACAGGAACCACAGTTCTGAGCTGCTGTCACAGCAGTCTGCTCAGATAACGCATGGCCATCAACAGTTGGATCAGGGAAAGGCTGGCTCATAGCATGCACAGCAACACCATCAACAACCATCAGCTGGGGCTCAGTCCCAGTCATCTCAGTAGCACAGGTGCATAAGACAGGTTCATCAGCATGTACCGCAGCACAGGCATGGCACTGTCCTGGCTGGGCAACACCTCACTTCCCATTGGCAGATGCAATCCTGCCCTTCTTTGGCTCAGAGTCATTGTTCTCAGAGGAGCGCTTCCCTGCAGCCTTAGCATCAGCAGGAGGGCGAGGATAGCCAGATAGCTTCCTGGCCTCCAGAGCTGGCAGTTCCTTGTAGGGACACAGTGGCTTGAGATGCCTGGGATCATAGCAGTGGTGGCAATACTGGCCGGGCTTCATGTTGGACTGCTCAGCAGCCTCCTCAGCCTTCTGCTTCATAATGACACGGTAGCCAGCAGCAGGACCAGCAGCCATGCCAGCCCTGAAGCCCCTGGCTCTGAAGCTGGGGGGTTTGGCAGGTGGGTCGCTCTGGGTGCTCTTAGGAGGACGGGGGTTGCTTGCTTTGTCCAGGCCATCCACCAGCTGCTTGGCCTGCACCGCAGCAACATGCCGCTTGGAGCCGACTGCTTCAGCAAGGATCTCAGCAGCACGCTGAGCCTGCCTGGCAGAGTCAATAGCCTGAGCCAGGGTGAAGGCAGGAAAAGGAGCAGAATCCCTTAGGACTGCCTTTTTCAGCTCAGATGTCAGTCCCTTGATAAACAGGGAGACAAGCAAACTCTCATCCATGCACTGGACACCAGCGGTCAGCAGATTGTTCCTGAAAGCAGTGATATATTCATTGAGCAGGAGCTGGGACGACATGCGAATGCTGCCTTCAAGTAGCTGTTTCTGGGCATCAGTCTGATCATCACGCAAGTCGTCTCCTGTATACTCAAGAAAGGACATTCGCAGATAAGGCCAGGTAGGTGCAGTGCGAGTCTGTGCGAAGTGAGCAGCACGGATGGATGGCAACCAAGCATCACGCGCAGCCCCGGATAGGAATGCAGGGAAAACAGAGGCAATGTCCAGGTTGAAGCGCAGGCAATGTGCTTCTAAGTCGTCACAGAAGGCAGAAGCCCTGCGGCGAGACTTGGTGCAATTGTCTGTCCACTTATCAGGGCCAGGCACAGATTTAGCAGCTGGGGCCTGACTAGGGACCTGGGGAAAGAGGTGGTGCAGAGCGCCGCCTCTCCCACCGATCGAGTTAAAGGTACCAGGAATACACGCTGGGCGTGTACCTGACCGACTCGGGGACGGAGTGCGCATACTAAACAGCCTGTCCTGAATGGAGGGAGGGGACCCAGGGAATAGACCCACCTTTTCAGCCAGCGCAGCCAGAGTGCGATCTGTCAGCTTTTGGCGAGATTTCATCTTGGCCAGCTCGGTTTTAGCCTCCTTCAGCTGGTCCTGCGTGTCCAGCAGCGACTGGGCCAGCTGGTCTGCGGAAGAAAGGTCAATCTCGCCCTCAGAGACGTCGTCAGCCTCTTCTTCCTCATCCTGCTCCTCCTCTTCGTCTTCTTCATCGCCTGGAGGGACTGGGCCATCGCCCTGCCCATTCCGCGGCGGAGTTGCAGCAGGAAAACCGTCGGGGAACAAAGCCGCCCTCAGGGACCTGGCAAACTCGCGATCAGATAGGGCCTGGGCCAATATGGCCTGGGAACCCGCAGGACCGCCGGCTGAGCCAGCGCCTGGTGTGTCGCCATTCGGCGTAGTGTCAGTCATGGTGCGGCCAGTCACTGAGGTATCGGAATACGGAAACCAATGTAGCGTTCAGAAAGAACGCGCCTTAAATCTTTTCAGTGTGTGAACGCCATGCAACGCTAACCGCAGTTACAGGTGTCAGACTGCTGCAGCGCAACCAGGCTAAGACATAGAACGGCCTCCGGGGATCGAACCCGAATGGTGGGCAGCAGTACAGCCCACCACTTAACCTGCCTGTATCACACTTCAGCAGTGACACTAGCGCCGATCCGCTTAGTGCAGAATCGGAACGCTACAC
>JASKMD010000078.1:0-32021 GCA_030144725.1 Haematococcus lacustris
CCCTCTGACTTCGCTTATTGAGTCATGTCTTGAGCTCTCTAGCCCATTGGCTACACCGGCCTACTCCTTTGTTCCTTCCTTGGAACTACCCAACCGATGGCCCAACCAAAGAAACAAACCGCCGGTCACCTGTCTGCCCTCCTGTGCCAGGTACTCTGCACAGCACGCTGCACATGCCCAGCTTCTGGCCACCTTCCACACCAACATGGCGGTGCTGGAGGGCACCACTATCCATGCAAGCATCCAGGTGGGGTGCGATTGCTGCTCATGCAGCCAGATGCATGGCTAGGGCAGCAGCCTGCTGGATCGGCTGGGCTCCTTAACTCTTGCTTGCGGAATCAGGTTGATCAGGGCCAGGCTCGGCTCAGCTGGGCTTGGCTGAACCAAATCAGTACCCAGTCCTTTGTGCAGTGCTTGCGGCAATTGGTCTTGAAACAGCAGCATTGCAGACATAAAGTTAACAGGGAACCCTACCAGTGCCACATGCGGTCAGTCACAGCAGGTGGGTCAGGTGGGTTAAGATGGCGAGGACAGGGGACCACTTTGCCTTGTGGCAGGGCTGTGCTGTGCTGAACCCACACACACTGGCCTGGCTGCAGACGGAGCGAGTGAGGCGGCTGTCCGACTTGTCTGGCGCAGCTCGAGCTAGGGAGCTGGCTGAGGCCTGCCGCAAGACCCATGGCCACCTGGCTGGCAAGGTTGGCCCCTGACCCTGACCCTGACCCTGACCCTGACCCTGACCCTGACCCTGACCCTGACCCTGACCCTGACCCTGACCCTGACCCTGACCCTGACCCTGACCCTGACCCTGACCCTGACCCTGACCCTGACCCTGACCCTGACCCTGACCCTGACCCTGACCCTGACCCTGACCCTGACCCTGACCCTGACCCTGACCCTGACCCTGACCCTGACCCTGACCCTGACCCTGACCCTGACCCTGACCCTGACCCTGACCCTGACCCTGACCCTGACCCTGACCCTGACCCTGACCCTGACCCTGACCCTGACCCTGACCCTGACCCTGACCCTGACCCTGACCCTGACCCTGACCCTGACCCTGACCCTGACCCTGACCCTGACCCTGACCCTGACCCTGACCCTGACCCTGACCCTGACCCTGACCCTGACCCTGACCCTGACCCTGACCCTGACCCTGACCCTGACCCTGACCCTGACCCTGACCCTGACCCTGACCCTGACCCTGACCCTGACCCTGACCCTGACCCTGACCCTGACCCTGACCCTGACCCTGACCCTGACCCTGACCCTGACCCTGACCCTGGCCCTGGCCCTGACCCTGGCCCTGGCCCTGGCCCTGACCCTGACCCTGGCCCTGGCCCTGGCCCTGACCCTGACCCTGGCCCTGACCCTGACCCTGACCCTAACCCTGACCCTGACCCTGGCCCTGACCCTGACCCTGACCCTGACCCTGGCCCTGGCCCTGACCCTGACACTGACACTGGTTTAAGCTGTGGCTGCCACTGCCATGCTATCGTGGTTGGGTCATGCATTTGCCAGGTGAAGGAGTTGGAAGTGTTCTTCCAGTCCTTGCGCTCTGACGTGGACAACATGTTCATGCAGGTAGTTGGGGCTCCCTCCTCTCCTTCTCCCCTCCCCCTATCCCTCACCCTACCCCTACCCCTCTCCCCACCCTCTGCCTTCCCTATCACCAAATAAACGTTCCTGGCAGCACACTCGCAGGCACCTCAAGTAGACCTGGACGGCCTGAGCAGCCTGGTGAGGCAGCAAGGCAGCACGTTGCTGGAGGGATTAGAGGCCGCTGTGCAGGTCCGTGATCCACCCCTCCTCCACCCCTCCTCCACCCCTCCTCCACCCCTCCTCCACCCCTCCTCCACCCCTCCTCCACCCCTCCTCCACCCCTCCTCCACCCCTCCTCCACCCCTCCTCCACCCCTCCTCCACCCCTCCTCCACCCCTCCTCCACCCCTCCTCCACCCCTCCTCCACCCCTCCTCCACCCCTCCTCCACCCCTCCTCCACCCCTCCTCCACCCCTCCTCCACCCCTCCTCCACCCCTCCTCCACCCCTCCTCCACCCCTCCTCCACCCCTCCTCCACCCCTCCTCCACCCCTCCTCCACCCCTCCTCCACCCCTCCTCCACCCCTCCTCCACCCCTCCTCCACCCCTCCTCCACCCCTCCTCCACCCCTCCTCCACCCCTCCTCCACACTGTCCGTCCCTCCCTCCCTCTTCCCTCTTCCCCACCTTCCCTCTTCTCATTCTCCTCCCCACCCTCTCCTCTTCATATTCTCCTCCCCTTCTCGTTCTCCTCCTCCTCCTCCTCCTCCTCCTCCTGCCTGGTGGTTCCCGTTCCCTGCTCTCTATAGGTCATCCAGTCAGACCTAGCCGCAGCACAGCTGCTTGCAGCAGACGCCTCGGCCGCCATTGCCACCAAGCAGCTCCCCGGTCATCATGATGTCACACTGCCACAAGGTGTGACCTCTGGATTCTGACTAGTGTGATGACAATCACAATTGCTGCTAAGGTTGGGGAGGAGATGTCAATAAGGTTTTGGATATGCACATGAGTCTAGTCATATGCCCCTGACCCTGACCCTGACCCTGACCCTGACCCTGACCCTGACCCTGACCCTGACCCTGACCCTGACCCTGACCCTGACCCTGACCCTGACCTTGACCCTGACCCTGACCCTGACCCTGACCCTGACCCTGACCCTGACCCTGACCCTGACCCTGACCCTGACCCTGACCCTGACCCTGACCCTGACCCTGACCCTGACCCTGACCCTGGCCCTGACCCTGACCCTGACCCTGACCCTGACCCTGACCCTGACCCTGACCCTGACCCTGACCCTGACCCTGACCCTGACCCTGACCCTGGCCCTGACCCTGACCCTGACCCTGACCCTGACCCTGACCCTGACCCTGACCCTGACCCTGACCCTGACCCTGACCCTGACCCTGACCCTGACCCTGACCCTGACCCTGACCCTGACCCTGACCCTGACCCTGACCCTGACCCTGACCCTGACCCTGACCCTGACCCTGACGGAGCCCCCTCCCCCTCCCCCTCCCCCTCCCGACCCCTCCCTCACCCAGTTTATCAAGTCCCTCCCTTGCTCACCCTGCCTGTCGTACCACCTCCACTTCCACCTTTCCACAGCTCTGCTTCAAGCCTTGGACCAGGCCCTGGCAGCCAGCACCCCTCCTCAGCAGCACACCAGCAGGGCCTTGCAGCTGGAGCGCCAGGCAGCTGACCTCGAGCAGCAGTGCCAGGCAGCCAAGCAAGCAATGACGGCGGATGTGGTGGCACAGCTGCAGCAGATCTCTGCCCAGCAGGTGAGGCCGGAAGCTGAGCAGCTGCAATGCGGTGTGTGGTGATGCAGATGCTGATGCGACTGCGGCTGTGTATGTGCGAATCAGCCATGTGTACCTCAACCCTATCTTTACCTAAGACCAAGCATCAATGCCCACAATGACGTGCTCACACATCAGCATGACGCAATTGTTCAACACAGCCATGTGTACAGAAGCCCTGACTTGACCTACATCCTAGCCCCAATTTATGCCCTAGACACTCACAACATCCAGTCAGCATGCTGCATGGCAGCGATGGCAAGGCTGAAGTGTGCTGCTGCCCTGCCTTTCCACTCACCCGCCTGCATGACTTGAACCCCTGCCTCTGGCCTCAGAGCAAGATACGTGACCTCAAGGCGCGGCTGAAGGGCTATGAAGAGGTCAGCACTGCCCGCCTGCCTGCTTGCCTGCTTGCCCTCTTGCCTTCCTGCAGCTGCCCTGGACCTCTGCCTGTCTGCCCTTCCACCTGCAACCCCCCCTGCCTGTTTGCAGCTGCCTACCCACCCACCTGCCACCCCACTGCCCTCCTGCTGCTGCCTGTCCACCTGCCTTCCATGCCCCCCTGCCTGCTTGCAGCTGCTAGCTAAGCAAGACGCCGCCCTATCAGAACTGCGCAGCGTCGTGAAGTTGCCAGCAGCCTACCGCGGCCTTCTGGTGGAATGCGTGCGGCGCCGGGCTTGGCATGAGCTGTACTCCGCACAGGTCTGCTGCCCTGCACTAGGCTTTGCTGCTGCCCTGCACTAGGCTTTGCTGCTGCCCTGCACTAGGCCTTGCTGCTGCCCTGCACTAGGCCTTGCTGCTGCCCTGCACTAGGCTTTGCTGCTGCCCTGCACTAGGCCTTGCTGCTGCCCTGCACTAGGCTTTGCTGCTGCCCTGCACTAGGCTTTGCTGCTGCCCTGCACTAGGCTTTGCTGCTGCCCTGCACTAGGCCTTGCTGCTGCCCTGCACTAGGCTTTGCTGCTGCCCTGCACTAGGCTTTGCTGCTGCCCTGCACTAGGCTTTGCTGCTGCCCTGCACTAGGCCTTGCTGCTGCCCTGCACTAGGCTTTGCTGCTGCCCTGCACTAGGCTTTGCTGCTGCCCTGCACTAGGCTTTGCTGCTGCCCTGCACTAGGCTTTGCTGCTGCCCTGCACTAGGCCTTGCTGCTGCCCTGCACTAGGCTTTGCTGCTGCCCTGCACTAGGCTTTGCTGCTGCCCTGCACTAGGCTTTGCTGCTGCCCTGCACTAGGCTTTGCTGCTGCCCTGCACTAGGCTTTGCTGCTGCCCTGCACTAGGCTTTGCTGCTGCCCTGCACTAGGCTTTGCTGCTGCCCTGCACTAGGCTTTGCTGCTGCCCTGCACTAGGCTTTGCTGCTGCCCTGCACTAGGCTTTGCTGCTGCCCTGCACTAGGCCTTGCTGCTGCCCTGCACTAGGCCTTGCTGCTGCCCTGCACTAGGCTTTGCTGCTGCCCTGCACTAGGCTTTGCTGCTGCCCTGCACTAGGCTTTGCTGCTGCCCTGCACTAGGCTTTGCTGCTGCCCTGCACTAGGCTTTGCTGCTGCCCTGCACTAGGCTTTGCTGCTGCCCTGCACTAGGCTTTGCTGCTGCCCTGCACTAGGCTTTGCTGCTGCCCTGCACTAGGCTTTGCTGCTGCCCTGCACTAGGCTTTGCTGCTGCCCTGCACTAGGCTTTGCTGCTGCCCTGCACTAGGCTTTTCCATGCAGGTTGGGGAGCTGTTTGTTGTCAGGTGGTGCATTGTGTTGTGGGGCAGTGAAGAGCATGAGGGGATGGATGGGTGCTGGGTAGTCAGCATTGCCTGGTGGGTGTGGTCCTCCTTGTGCTTGATTATGCTCTGGTGGCCTGCCTGAGGCTACTGCTGATGCTGCCAAGTAGCCTGATGAAGCAATGGGCCTGCACTGAGGCTTGCCGGCTAGGGTGGACTGCAGGCGTCGAAGTTTGCCGAGCTGCTGGTAAAGCAGAGGGAGAAGGAAAGCGCTGTGAGGGAGGCGTTTGTGTACCAGGTAAGGGAAAGGGCCAGGTGCCAGTCTGCCCCGCATAGCCATGAGAGACCCAGGTCTCAGGGAGGGCTTCAACTCCTGGAGCTGGAATGATTGTCTTGAACCATTACCACCTTGCATGGGAACATTATTCCATGCAGGAGGGGCCTTGAATCTGTTGCCTCTTCCAGTATGTTTTCATATTTGCCTTCCCCTCAGCCTGCAACCCTTCCGCCTGCAGTTTAACTTCTCACTTTGGTTGCTTGCTGTTGTATCACTCTCCTGTCTCACACCTTACGGACCCCAAGTGAGCCCCCAGCTGCCCTGGCTGGCTGCAGGTAGAGAGGTACCTGCCACTGGAGCTGCTGCACAAGGCCGGGCTGCTGCCCGCTGAGCTCCCTTATCCCTCCGTCAGCGTGTCTGGCGCCCCACCCTCACTGGCCCTGCTCACCCTGCAGGACACTGTCAGGGTCCCTCACCTGGGCCACCCCCCACCCCCTCCGCTGCCTCACTCTTCCACGCCACTGGGTCACACCCCTGCCGGCATCACAACCACCAAGGGGGCCCACCACTCTGACACCTTGGCAGCACCCAACCAAACAATGGCCACGGACTCTGAACATGCAGTTAGACCACTTCAAGCTCAGGGGGCCACTGCGGCAACCCCCACCCCACCCCCCCTCGCCTCCGCCGCATCAACCAGTGCTGCTATCACGGCTTCCCTCATGGTCATGGCAGAGCTGCTTCATGCCCCTGCGCCTCATCCAGGGGCTGCCCCAGCCGCCAGTGCCAGGGTCATATCAGAAGAAGGGGCAGGCCCAGCAGCAGCAGGGGCAACAGCAGCAGCAGCAGCAGCAGGGGGGTTTGGCAGTGAGAGTAGCCAGGGCAGTAGGAGTGCGGCTCACCCCTCCCCCTCCCCCCTGCTGCTGGACCTGCCTGCTCCTACCAGCATGCCTCAGCTCGAGCTGGAAAACGCCCGGCTGCGCTCGGAGCTGGCCACTCTCATGGCGGTCGCCTGTGCGCGCGAGCTAGCAGCAGCAGCCCCCACTGGTACCTTAGCCTGGCCAGGCGGGGGCGGAGACGGAGGGGTGGGCGGGCCTGGGGCAGCTGCAGGAGGGGCCGGGGGAGCCCTTGGGGTAAGCAGGGCAGCGTCCCTGGCTGCTGCCCCAGGCCCGCTGATGTCAGACTTGGCAGGCATGCAGCATGCTGCATCTATGCGTCTTCCAGCTGCACAGCGCCACTCCACCCCAACTCAGCTCGCCAGCCTGGCAGCCTCCCCGCCCATTGGATGTCTGACCGCCGCCTCTCAGCTACGGTTGGGAAGCAGCCCAAGGGAAACTTCGACAGTCCAAGCTATGCTCGGCTCAGGCACGCCTTTCAGTCCGGTGACTGGGACACCACCTGCGATTGCAGCGCAAACCTCCGATTTGTCCCCATCTCCCGAGGCTGTACATGACATGTCACCGCCGACGGGGGTGCGGCAGAGGCAGGCGTTATCCGGTGACCTGTCCCGCAGTGGGAGCGCAACAGGGCATGCCGGGTCGCGGGGGTTGATACCAAGTGGGCCAAGCGCGCTGCTTGGCCGTGTCAGGGATCCTGGCGCGGAGTTGCAGGCATCGCTACAGCGTGCTCTGGACATGAAGGCCGAATACTGCACGAAGCTCGAGCAAGAGGTGCGTGGAACGAGCGGCGCGCATCCACGTAAAATGAAGTTGACCGGCGTTCAGTTTTACCCTAATTCACGGGCAGGCCTCAGATCACGTTGTGGCTTGTCGTGCTGTCACGCAGGTCTGCGCCCTCAGCGCCCGCAGCTTAAGCTACGAAGAGCGCATCAGTCAGTTGGAGGCTGGAATGCGCATCTACCGCCAGCAAATGGTGGATGCGCAGCAGCAGCTCGCCGCGCAGCATCACCAGCGACCGCAATCGCAACCGCCACAACCGCCGCAAGTCAAGGACTCATCGCGCCCAGCCACAGCTAGTCTCCGGGAAGCTGATCTCGACCTACTCCCACCTACACACAATCCAGTCGTCCATCCCAGCCTGTCGGCACTCACCAGCCTCCTCTCCCCAACCCCCCAATCCACTCAAGACACTCAGGCATTGACTGTGCACTGCACCCTCCTGAGAACGCAGCAGCACAGCCTGTCTCATACACCCCGATGTACTGCTGCTGCTGCTGCTGCTGCTGCTCAGCCTGCCTCAGACCAGGCACCACTGACAGGAACTTCCCCATCCTACCCTCCACAGCCGCCCTACCAGGAGCAGCAGCAGCTTGGACAGCGGCAGCAAGAGCAGCAGCAGCCATCGTCGATACAACCGATCGAACGCCAGCTCCATCAGCACATGTCATATCAGCAACAGCAGCAGCAGCAGCACGTCCCACAACAGCATCACTACACCCAACATCACCAACAGCAGCAGCAGCAGCAGCAGCAGGTTGGGGACGTGATGCCAGCCTGGTGCCAGGAGCTGTGCGCTGCTGTCCAAGGCCTGGGCCCCATCGCCCTGGCCGCCCTCAGTAGCCAGGGTTCTACCCCCACACCCACCCCTCCTCCTGCCCCAGACACCCAGGGCAGCTCCCAGGGCAGCAGGAGCAGCAGCAGCAGCAGCACTCCACCCCCCTGCCCCCTCCCATCACCGGGACCTTTGCCTCCCCTTTCATCAACACCCTTGCCCTCAAGCCCAGTCCCTAGGCTCCTACCACCTGCTCCTGGCGTGCCTAATCAGGCCATGGCTCCTGATGATGGTATGCATGCCGCAGCGGAGCGTCTGGGTTGTGACACCCACGCCGCCGCCGCCGCTGCCGCCGCCGCCGCTGCCGCCGCCGCTGCCGCCGCCGCCGCAGCAGTCCCTACAGTGGTTGAGGACCCCCACACACGCCCCATGGCTGGTCCAGGGCTAGGCAATGGGTATAGCCAAGAGCTATGCAGTGGCCCTGGCAGTGGCAGGCCTGACACTGGACCCACAGCTCCAGCTGGCGGGGAGGCCGGAGCAAGGGCAGGTATGGGTGCAGGCAGTCAAGCAGGCCAGGGCGGCCGGCAGGGGGCCTGTGACACAGGATGTGGTGAGGAGCATCAGGGTGCAGCCACTGAACAGCAAGCAGCAGCAGCAGCAGCAGCAGCACGTCTGGACATAGAGCAGGTGCAGGGGCAGGTTCAGGGGCAGGTGCAGGGGCAGGGCCCAGGGGGGTAAGCACGAGCCTGGGGCAGATGACATCTACAGCCATGCCGTGGCCAGCCAGGTGATGAGCAGCCACACGGCAGGCAGCCAGATAGCTGCTAGCCAGGTCACAGCTGGACAGGGTCTTGAGTTAGGAGGGCCGAGCGCTAAGCAGGCAAGGGGGTCGAGAAGAGGGGCAGGGGAGGGGGCAGCTGGGGATGAGGCCCCGGGACCAGTGTCCTTTACCCCGCGAGGCGTGGTTGACGTTGTGGACGCCCCCGACGCAGACGACGCAGACGACGCGTTGCAAGCCGGGCCCATATCCTATCGTCGCGCCCTGGAGCGCCACTAGCTTCACGCCCCAGACCGGCTAACACTTGCGGGGCCACGTGCGAGGCCACTGCGGAAACCTCGGCACCAAGGAGCACTACTAGGTGTCTTGAACCCCTTTGCGTTCGAGCACTGTGCAGTTCATTGTCTGCCGGAACTCAACAACACATGGGCCATGAAATGATGTACGGGAATGCTTGAAGGCAGTGGCAGTGTAAGTACGCGCCTCTAGTGTCGTCCCTTCGTGTCTGACTCGCCTGGCTCCAACTCTTAGACGAACTGCGACATTCCAAGTCTGCAGTCTGTTCCGGACACCTGTAACCCCCCTTGACCGCTATGGCCTCACGCTGCACCTGGGATCTCGGCCAGGCATCGCAGCTAGGCCCACATGAAGCATGCTTTTTGAGTAGGAAAACTATGTATGTATGCGATCTTGCTAAGCATGCGTGAGCGTGAACGCCACAACATCCGCTAGTCACAATCACGTTCTCACCACCCGCTCATGGCGACCCATGCACCCATTAGCTCATGACTCGAGCCCGGGCCGACGTCGCCGCCCTACTAATCCGCTGCGGAGCATATCATAACCTGTGCTTCACGCTGTGGGTGGCCTGGTCATTTACCGCCCGAAATGTTCGTACGGTCATCGCCCTGTTTAAGCCTCTTTCGTCCTTACTTGGTCGCGCTTATCTGCGGGTGTCCGCTGTCGACCTAGACGCGCTGTGGGACAGCAGCAAGCACAGCGGTAGGCTGGCGTGGCGCTCTCCCCCGCCGCTGCTTTACAGGCAATTCTCTCGGCTTTCTGGAGGCCCAGTTGCATCCCTTCTGCTGGGCTCTCCTTACTCCCGACAGCACAGCAGGCACAGCAGCTTGATGTTTTCTATTAGAGCATTCTCACCTGGGGCAGTGCGGTTCAACAGGGCAGTGGTGGCTAGCACACCGAAGCGCCTGGCTGGTCTGGGCACCTCCCCCTGTTTGCCCCTCCCCCTATTTCCACGCCTCAGTGTTCCCAACGCACCCCCCACCTCCTCCCATCAGGTCAGGGCTGTGGGCTGTGCCGCTGCGGCTGCTGCCTCTGTACCCTCTCCCCAACCTCAAGGATCACACACACCTCTCAGTGAGGCCCAGCAGCAGGCTCCGGAGGCGCCCAAGGCCACAGGCCGAGCGGCAGCTAGGCAATCAGGCAGGCTTGACCCAGTGGCTAGCAGCACCGCCGCCACCACCAAGACAAGGACTAAGCGAAAAGCAGCCAGCAGCGGCATCAGCGGCCATGACAGCAGCAACGACAGCAGTGGCATGGACCCTGCACTGATGCTGGTGTGTAGCACAAAGGTGGGCCGGCGGCGCCAGTCAAGCATGAGTGAGCACAGCAGTGACGGCATCAGCCCTAGTCTGGTACGCACCACCACCACCCGCAGGAGAGTAGTTCAGTCTGAGGGTGACCCTGACCCCATCAACACCCCAGCGGTTAGACGCAGGAAGGCGACAGCCACCACTACCACCACCAACACCACCACCACCAGCAGCAGCAGGAGCAGCAGCAGCAGCAGCAGCAGTAGCAGGAGCAGCAGCAGCAGCAGCAGCAGCAGGGTCCTTGCAGCTGGTACCACCACCAGCAAAGTGCGGCAAAGCAGAACTGTGGCGGCTCCTCCCCTCTCAGCCCCTCCCACCAGCGCATCCCATTTGGCTCCTGTACGGCAGAGAGAGGCTGTGGCGGCTCCTCCCCTCCCAACCCCTCCCTCCAGCCGCGACCAATCTGCCTCCACACGGGTGCATCAGCCGCTTGAGGTGGAACACCTCCCTCCATCACATGGTGGTCACAGCCTGGCCCCTGGCAGGCAAAGTCCCGCCCCTTTTGCCTCCACCACTACGGCGCTGAACACTGACCGCCTGTCGCAGCAGCAGCAAGGTGCGGGGAGGCTCTTGGTGTGTGAGCCAAGTCCCACTTACTGTCAGCTGTCACCCAGCAGCAGTTGACCTGCGACGCAGCAGCAGCGACAGCTGAGCATGCAGGGAGCAGCAGCTCACCACGTCCTGTTGGTTTGACTTCAACCCACCTCTTGCGCCTAAGCCCATCCCCAATCTTCTTGCCCCATGCTGCCACTGCTGCTGCTGCTGCTTCACCCTCCCCCACAGATCTTGTGAACGACCCGGCCCGTGCCAAGCTGATCCAGGCAGTGGCAGGCAGTGGCAAGACGGAGGTGCTGGTGCACATTGCCCTCAAGGCGGCACGGGAGGGGACCAACGTGCTGTTCGTCACCAAAGTGAGCAGCTGGAAGATTTGATGGTCATTGGCCAGGGGGCTCACCTGCATGGCCCTCACACCTGCCTGCCCGCCTGCATGCCTGCCTGCCTGCCTGCCCGCCTGCCTGCCTGCCTGCCTCCTAAACTGCCATGAGCCTAACAGCCTGCATGTTTGAAGGCAGGTGGCTAACACCTCGATGTATCTGCAGCATGAACCGTGTCGGCCTAAGTTTGGTTATCAGTACTACTCACTGTATTGCTACCTGCTCCTGACACCTCCAGGTCAGCAGTGTGACCTTTGAGATTATGAACCGTTTGAAGAGTCACTTGGATGTTGCTCAGTTTGGCAAGTCCGGCAACCATTACTACCACAGGCTGCACAGCTCAGGAGCAGTCATTGAGGTGAGGGCCTGAGGTGAGAGGTCTAAGAGCCAGTGATGTCATTTCCTCACTTTATGTCTAGATGATTGGGCAGGTGTGGTGTTCGAATCCACATGTGGCCAGGGTATGGTGTGCTTGGCAGCTTCCATTTGACTGCCTTCTGACCTGGGCTGCTGTCATGTAACCATGGGCATCAGTGTTTTACTATAGCGGTAGGTCACATCTGTCACTATGGTAGGTCACACCTGTCACTATGTCTTGCCAGCTGGCCTTTACATAGCCTGATAATTATAGCCCGATGGTTTTTGACTTGGTGATGTGTTGCCCTCCCCCGCCCGCTACTTTCAGGTAGCCAACTATGATGCTATGGTTCACACTCAGTTGCTGCAGCGGCAGCTGGGCCTACAAGGCTGGCTGCAGCAGTATGGGGACGCCTACTCTCGCAAAGCAGAGTGAGCGGCTACCCTTCATCACCTCCCCCTCTATGACAACACCACACCATGAGATCTGGTGATTGGGGGACAGTCTATATACGGTCACGGCTAGAACCTTAGCCCATATACGGTCACGGCTAGAACCTTAGCCCATAACCTCTGCCAGGAACTCTTGCCTGGCTTCCCACCCCTTAGCGTGTCTCCTCATCGCTGTGACAGGCAAAGCTGCCTGATCAATGGGTCAGTGCACTCGCTGTCACTAGCCCACCAAATCATCAGCAACATTGTATCAAGAGGCTGTAGGTGAAGGGGTCTTTGTAGTCTTATACCGATGACACAGATCCTTAAATCTACACATGTGCATCAGCACGGTCTGCAATGGTCTGGGTTGCAGGCGGCTGTGTGAGCTGGTGAGGTCAGGAGACGTGACCCAGCTGATGATGCAGTTCCCAAAAGGCACCCCGGCTGGCATGGTGCTTGTTGACGAGATGCAGGTGGGTGGGATGTGTGAACACCATACGACAGACCCAGGTTCAAATCCCAGTCATCCCTTGACTCTGACCCGGGTCCACCTTGACATGGAGAGGGGATGACAACCTGAACTACAGGCAGGCGTTGACTCAGGCCAGGGCAGAATATGCATTTTACTGTCATGCTGTTACTGATGCTTGTGGCTGCTGCTGTGGCAATGCCGACCATGAGGCTTTTCTGAATCTGTGATGCTGCTGCTGCTGTGGTGCTGCTGTTAGCACTGAAGCGCTGGCCCCTTCTACAACCTGCTCGTCTGAATGGCAACCTGAGCACAGCCCCTATGCGATGGTTGCCATGTTTGAAGCGCTGGCACCTCCCCTGGATGAAACGGTGGGCTGGCCCCAGGACTACACCATGCTCGTCTACAGGACTTGGGCAGCACACACAACACCTTACAAGTGATGGTGGTGCATACCTGAGGGCTACTGCCCTGTCTTCACTGCTTTTCTTGCTACTTGTGTGCTGGCCCTTGTTGCCACCTGTTGATTTGCAGGACTTCAACAGCACGCGCGTAGAGATCATCGCCCGCCTGGCAGCCATCAACCCAAAGCTCAAGGTCCGGTGCCACAGCCATTCCTTGCTCTTCTCCACCCTGCCTGGTCTTACTCTCTCAAAGCTGGCCTTGACTCTGCCTGCCCTACCCTTCCCTGCCATACCTACACTCGTCCTGTCTGCTCTCTGCTTATGATTTTGCCTGGCCGCTTCACTGCAACCTCATACTGTGCCCTGTGCTCTGCCCTGCTCCTGGCTGTGCCACTGGCAGGTGGTGGCGTGTGGCGATGCCCTACAATCAGTGTTCAATGACGTGATCAATGAGGAGGATGCGCACCTGCCAGGCCAGGGCAGCCATGCCCTCAGCACCTGGGACATGGTGCCTGACATGCAGCACTTCTCCATGGACGTGTGCCGCAGGTAGGGGCGGGGTCAGCTGCAGCTGCAGTGCCCATATCCCTCGTGACTGCTGATCTAATGTTCATCACTCAGCATCTGAGTCGACATTTTCCAGAGTTTGGGCTATCTGGCTTGCAGCTGACACGGCGCAATAGAGCGCATAATGGGTGTGATATGCTCAAAACACGCACCCGCTGTTGGCTGCCATGCTCCAGACTGGCTGTGCTGGGTGCTGTAGGTGCCCAGACCCGCATGTACGCTTTGCCAACGCTGCCATGCGGTCCATGCATGGTGGCAAGCACCGCATCCAGCCCATGAAGTCATCCCACCCAGGCGTCCCTGGCCTATCCAAGCCCTTCCTGTTCGCTCACCCTGACCTGAGGCTGGCCCCTAACAGTGCAGCCAGCATTACTGCGGAGCAGGTGGGGCAATGGCTGGTTGGGAAGCTGGCTGGCAGCTGGGCTCGAGCCATTGGCGGCTGAGCATGGGTAATGTCTGAAAAGGTCAAGGTCATGGTCAGGGTAAACACAGCCTGCGTCATGCATTGCCCTTGTTGCACATCTGTACAGCCTCTCACAGCTGGTACTGCATGCTGGCAGCATGCACGCACCTCATCAAGCATACCTGACACCAGCGCACAGCTGAGCATGCACCTCTGTGTGACCAGATCACTCTTTCATCACACCAGGCGGCAGCCCACACCAGCTTCGTGCCCATTGCCAGCTGTAGCTTGAGCACCGCTAGCTAAGCACAAGATGAAGGGACACCCTTGTTGTGCATGCCTCGGCTGCTGCAGGTGTGCATCATTATCCAGCACTTCATGCAAGCTGACTCCAGCCTCAAGCCTCAGGATGTGGCCATCATTGCCATGAACACAAACTCCAATGCCGTGTTTGGCCAGCTGGGCGCCAAGCTGCCCTACCTGTACTCTAGTGAGTAGGGGACGGTCCCCTCCCCACTCTATGGGCGAGTGAAAATTGTGCTTTTGGGGTAGTGGGGCAAACTTGTGGGGCCAAACTTGGTCCTGTCACGCAGGCGAATTTTTTGCGTAGATGCCTGTTTTTTTGTTTTTTTCTAGTGAGTCATACACCACAACACACCGGCCTGGCCGGCTGCTGCATCAAGACCCCCACACATTTCTATGCTGACCCTAACTACGCCCCTCTCTCTCTCTCTCACTCTCTCCTGCTTGCCCGCAGGTCATTTCGGGACCTCCATGGAGGACAGCCCTTCCTATGTCAAGCATTTTGTGTGAGATGGGATGCTTGTAGCACAGGGTGGGACAGGGCAGGGCGGTGGAGGCTGAGATAGGGAAGAGATGCGAGGCAGGCCAGGTGTGGCTTGGCCGAGTGCAATGGAGTGTGGCAGGGCAGGGCCATGCTGAGCTGAAGTTGTGAGGCCTGACACTGGGCACTGCATGGCTGACTAGGGAGAGTGGGCCAGGGTTGGAGTTTGGGGTAAATAAGAGTCAAACTGTTGGACAGGTCGGGGCAGGGCGCTGCAGACCACTTTGCACCCGCTAAGCAGCTCAGCAGCTGACAAGCTGGTCGGGCTCTGCCTGCTATGCCATGCTGTGCAGGACCAAGTCAGAGCTTGCCACCACCACCATGGACTGGAGCTCAGCAAGTGGCAAGACCGTGATGCTGTCAGTGCACGGGGACAAGGGCCGCAGCCACAAGTGAGTCCTGGTCTGAGGCGCATGCGGCAGCCAGACTGCAGTGTAGGCCTCATGCACATTTGCACACAGCAAGCCAAGTGCCCAGGTCATGGGGTAGGTATCAGGGTGTGTCATGACACACAGGCAGCCAGGGGCATACACTGCGGGTGACAGCTGTTGCCTGAAACTCTTAGTAGCACTCCCCAAGTGGAGCATCTCAGAGGAGTGGGTGAGGGGCATGACTCAGCCAGCTGAGCGCTGGTTTGGTCAATCTTTGCTTTGCCATCTCCTATCAGTGATGGTGATGGTGGTGATGGTGCTGGTGATAGTGGCAGCAATGGGGTCTGCGTTGGTCATGCTATCAAGAAAGTGGTGGTGGTGGTGGTGGTGGTGTTGTTGTTGTTGTTGTTGTCGTTGTTGTTGTTGTTGGTGGTGGTGATGGCAGTGGTCAGTAGCAGCATCACATGGTGGATAGTGTCAGGGAGGGTCAGCATAGTCTAGTCTTAAGGGGGTCATTCTGAAGGGCTTGAGCCTTAGGAGCCTACCAGGCAGTTCAGTCAGCCGCTGCCATGCATCATGGTCATGTTGCTGTCATGCATCATGGTCATGTGTCCCTGCATGTCCCTGATGTGCAGGCTGGTGGTGGTGCTGAACTTATCGTACGAGGCCCTGCCCAGCAAGAATGCAGTGGACACGGCTCTAGAGCTGGTGGACGCCAGCATCGTCAACGTGTCGCTGACCAGGTGCCACAGACTGGCGGGGGGTGAGAGGCTGCTGAGAGCTGAGAGCTCTGGCCGGCAGCAGCTTGGGCTGTGCAGCAGTGGCTGTGTTGGACTGTTGGGCTTGACAACTAGGTGGACCTGCATGCATGAGCCGGCATGCTAACACCCTCCCTAGCTGCAGGGCTACAGCTGGAGGACCCCTGAACTGACCTGCTTTACCCTCCTCCTCCTCCTCCTCCTCCTCCTCCTCCTCCCTTCTAATCTCAGCAGAGACAGCTCCATTGTGTTGTCTGCGAGCGTAGCAGTGGGGTGGATCTACATTCAGTAGAAATGCAATCATCAGCATAAAGCCCGTGATCCGCCCTGCTCCACCCTCTTCCTCCCTAACCTGACTATGCCAACACCACCTCCAGCCCGCACACCTCCACCTCCACGCATGCCCAGCAGCCCTACATGCTAAGCAGCCCCCTGCCTTCCCCACCCCACCCTACCCCTTGCCTTACTCATGCCCAGGAGTGAGCGTTACCTGGCAGTGGGTGTGCCTGCCTCTGGCGCCAGCTTCTACCTCAACCCTGCCTTGCCTGGTGGCAAAGCCTTCGAGCCTGACCTGCCCGTGGTGGCCAGTTGGCAGGCTGCACAGCTGCCAAAGGATTCTCCCTTCAGGTAGGTGGCAACTGAGGGGCAGAGGCAGGGGTCAGGGGCAGCGGCAGCGGCAGGGGCAGGGGCAGGGGCAGGGGCAGGGGCAGGGGCAGGGGCAGGGGCAGGGGCAGGGGCAGGGGCAGGGGCAGGGGCAGGGGCAGGGGCAGGGGCAGGGGCAGGGGCAGGGGCAGGGGCAGGGGCAGGGGCAGGGGCAGGGGCAGGGGCAGGGGCAGGGGCAGGGGCAGGGGCAGGGGCAGGGGCAGGGGTAACAAGTTTGTTGAGGATAGCTTTACTCCTGATCCATGCTCATCCTCTTCTCAGTGCACATGCTGTGCGTGTAGGTCTATGGCTGCTGAAATACACCGGGTGCCCGGCACTCCCAAACCAAGCAACGTCAAGCTCTACATGCCAGCCAAGGAGCAGGAGCTGGGCCCTAGCAAGTGGAAAGTGCAGGTGCAGTGGCCAGGCTGAAAGGTTCTCATGAGGCATTGGCCGCCTGCGCCAGAGTAGGGTAGCAGGCTGGCAGCTAAAATGGTGGTTGGTGGTGGTTGGTGGTGGTTGGTGGTGGTTGGTGGACAAATTGAAAGTCAAAAGCAGAGGACTGCAGGATACAAGGGTGAGATGTGGCATGGCTGACGACCTGATGAGCTTGATAAGCCTGGCTAGAGCTGACCAGAGCACTCTGGGGGCTGAGCTATGTGGGGCTTGCGTTGTGTGGCCTAGGTGGAGGTGGCTGACTGGGGTGGCTGATGCAATAGTTCGCTTGAGTCATTGTGCGGGCCTGGGCCTCTTGTGCAGCCTGGGTGCTCTCAAGAACCCCTTAGGGTGTTCATGACTGTGTGCTGCATCCCGGTGTGGAGGTGGCCAGAATTAGAACCCCGTACCTGCTGCTACTGTCTGTGTGGCCTGTGGTGGTGGTGCCTCAGGTGTCGACTGACATTGCGCATGACTTCGAGCATCCTACTGACCTGTACCCAGAGTGAGAGCCAAGCTGGTTGGGCTTTTCCACCCTTGCCTCACCGCCTACACACCTTGCTCCCACTACCTTAACCCTGACCCAGTGCGCTTGCACTGCAGCTCCCCACCTCCACCTTGCCCCACGGCACCTACCCTGCAGCACCCGCCACCTAAAGCAGTGCCACAAGAGGGTTGCAGGCTGTTTAGGCGAGTTTTCTTCCTTTCAGCCTTGGCTGCTGTACCCTCTGCAGGCTGGCCAGTCCTATGCACATGTGTGGCCAGCCACAGTGCACCTTCTCTGCAGCTCCTCACCTATGCAGCCACTCCTAAGCCACCCACTGCCCTCACTACTTTTTGGCTGACCAGTCCTTCCTGCAGGCTGGCTAGTCGTAGGAACTTGTATTCTTGTAGCTTGAACCCTTATACGCATTCACTCACCTGACTGTACCTGTGCCTGTACCTGAGATTAAGGTCCTCATACCTACCCTCCTGTGCCATCAGCCACAGCCACCACTGTCGCAGTGTCATGCTCATGGGTGCAACAAATGCGTAGGCTTCGTCTTCGCCGTCTGCTGCTTAGTGCATTAAACTAATGTAGATGGCCCGGTTCCTACACATGCGTGCTCGCTCATGCTACCTCCTTACCTCCTTTGCACAAAGCTGGCTGACTTACCTCATGCCCCTGCCCCTCCTCCTTCCCCTCCCTGCTACCCTCCACCTTAATCAGCTCCTCAACGGATGATTTATTCAGCCGTGGGCCAGCCGCTGCTCCATGCTGGCCATCTGGTCGGCTGCCAAGCATCCTGCCATCAGCCACTGAATGGCTGCCCGCAGCGCTGTTTTGATGCGCTGCTTAACCACCCCGTCTCAGGCTTGCTCAGGCTTGCTCAGGCTTGCTCAGGCTTGCTCAGGCTTGCTCAGGCTTGCTCAGGCTTGCTCAGGCTTGCGAGGTCGGTCAGGGGTGCTCAGGTATGCTCCAAATTGTTATTTGTGGTCAGCCTCCAAGCCAACTGCGTTGACAGGCGAGCTAGGCTGTGCTGTGCACTCGGTGCTCTGGGCCCTGCCCCGCTCCCTTGAAGCACTTCATCTTCTGCACTCCACTGTCGCATTAAGACCACTCACCACTATGAGGGGTAACGGCCGCCCTGCTACGGCCCCTGGCTGGGTTGGCCCATCCACACGCCACACGCCTCTGCCTGATCAGTCCTCTGCATCTGACTTCCGATTTGGGAAGGGGAGGGGACCAGCCACACCCCCTTCGCCTCTGGCCCTTCCCCTGGCCCACCCCCTGCTCCCGGCCCTATCCCCCTCGCCTCCCATAGTCCACAGCCCCTCCCCCCCAACCTCCCCCCCGACCCTATTGAAACCCTGGCCCTGGCCCTGTTGCAACCCCAACCATGCCTTCGACACCTCCCCCTCACTCCCTGGATTCCTGCAGGCTGGCTAGTCTTGGGCACATGTATAGGCACCTTGACCCTCTTCACAACACCACTCAACAACCTAACTGTGGCTGTGTTTATGCCTTAAAACATTCCTCACCAACTTGCGCCCCATCCTGCAGGCCGGGTAGTCGTCAGCACATGTATGGGCACCTTGTACTCGCTACTTATCCCTGCCTTACCACCTGCCTGTGGCTGTGCCTGTGGCTTGCCAGCGGTCCTCAGACCTACCCTCCAGTGCCATCAGCCAGCCACCACTGTCACTCCCTCACCCCGCAGGCTGTTCAAGCGCACGAGCATCCGCGGCCACCAGTTTGGCACCCCCTTCAGCTTCACCGGTGATGCCGGCATCTTCAGCCTGCCTTCCTCAGCCTCAGGAGTCCGGCCGTCCTCCTCAGCCTTCACCTACACTCTTGGTAAGCCCAGATGCTGCTATCCCTCCCAACTGGCGCCCACACCTACCTTGAAGCTACATTGGTTGAAACACACACAGCTACTGCCAACCTCTCAGCTGCTGCCATGTTCACTGCCCCTGCTCCTCACCCTGCTGCCGCCCCTGCTCCTCACCCTGGTTGGATGCAGAGGCAGCGCCTGCAGTGATTGGGCACATGGCCAACCTGCTGCTGGAGCGACTGCACTGCCAGCGGGTGGGGGACATGGCTGGGCTGCGGGCCAAGTTTGACTACTTGATTGACACCCAGCAGCACCACTACACCTCCTCCGAGCTGCTCAATGTCAGGTGTGGTGTGCAGGCCCCCATCATCACCACCACGGGCAGAGTTGCTGCTGCTGTTCAATGATAACTCCTGGCCCCTTGCACTGGCTATAGCAGCAAAAGCAGTGGCAGCATTATCACACCTAACATCATTAACACCAACAGCAGTAGCAGCAGCAGCGGCAGCAGCAGCAGCAGCAGCCTCAGGGCAGCAGCCTCACTCGCAACCTGCTGTCCCACCACCCCTTGCAGTGCAGACCAAGGGTTGAACGAGCTAGTGGCAGCAGGCCAGCTGCAGGAGGTGGAGTGGTTGAGAGTGCTGCAGGAGGCTAAGGACGGAGGCAACCAGACAGGTAGGCGGTTAGCTGGTGGAACTCCGCACCCGAGGCTGGCAATGTCTCAAGTGCTCACCAAACAGCTGTGTGGCAATTTGAATACACGTGTCTGTCACATCTGGACCTATCCTGCTGACCTGGTGTTTCACGAGTGGTGAGTCAGACAGTCGGGACCTTACCTGTCCAGGTGGTAGTAGAAGGATGGGTCCGACTGCTTGACGTGGCGCTGCTGCTGCCTGTGGTGCAGCCCCTCTCAGTGGGCTCGGCCAAGGCCCCACCCGGCATTACCTGGAGCTGAGCAGGGAAGTGCAGCAGGAGGTGCAAGAGCTCATACAGCAGCAAATTCCAAAGTAGGTGCTGTCCGTTGCCCCGCCCAGACTGCTGGCATACCTGATTGAGTAGTCGTCTTCTTTTGTTCACACCCGCAAGCTTCTCGCTTTCACCACTTCCCTTGGCTCTGAATCCGCTTCTATACACACAAGGCACCTTACTGTGTACCTGTTCCTGCAGCAAAGATGAAACTGGACCACCATAGGCAGGTTACCCTTGCTGTGTTCCTCTTCCACTGCTTTGGATGGTGCCTGTCCACTTTATTGCCTATTGGTGCACAGCACTGTGATGGCAGCGGCTCTCCTTTTGCAAAGTCCTGCCACTTCTACCATGCTTGTACATCCAGTGCTTACTTCCGCGCATGCTCCCTTTCACAGCACAGGTACTGCTTGCAAGGTTGCGGCTTGCACAACTGTGTGGAGGACCCCTGTTCAAGTCCTGCAAGGGCACCTTTTCCTCAAGCCCAGGTTGTTGGGACCTGCAGGTACATCCTGCCTCCCTACTGCAGCACCGACACCTTCCAGGCCAGTGTGGAAGACTACCTGTCTGACAAGCCCTGTGAGGACCTGCATCCCAGCAGCATGTGGCACATGGCAGTGGCCGAGCAGCTGCTGCACCAGGAGCTGCGGCGGCCAGTGCTGGACCTGTGAGTGATGCATGCTTTGAATGCTGGTGTCCAAGGTTAAGCGATGACAAGAGGTAGCCAGGGGTACGCCCGCCCATCCTTGGCTGCTAGGATGCTGCAAGTCTGGTGGTGGTATGTGCGCTGACATATAGGTCCATTGAGGTGTAGACAACAGTGTTTGCTTCAGACGTGCTTACAATGCCTGCGGAATCTGCAGCGTCAATGTCATGATGCTTGTTCGTCTGTGCTGCCCGCAAGGTGCTGGGACCGCCTGGGCAAGGAGAGCTGGCAGAGCCTGATGTCAAACGCGTCCAGGCTGCTCGACATGCTCCATCGCGAAGCCGGCTCCGGAGCGACTGCTGATGGCGCAGACGCTCCCATCCTACACTTCGAGCGCAAACTGTCGCTGTCGATGAATGCGGGCGGCATCCTAGCGCGCAGCGACATCATCGTCCCACGTGCCAAGCACCTGATCGAGATCAAGACGCCGATGGTGGGTCGCCATAACACGGTGTCCTCCCACTTGCTGTTTAACCATGCATACATGTATGCCACCAGATGATAAGCCATTGCCATGCATTACGTGCTGTTATGGGCGCGTTGCATGCTGTACATGTGTAAAACAGGGTGATTGCCTGTGGACCTATGCGCCCTGCGTGCAGACTCCAATCAAGCGCAATGTTGGCGCTGAGAGGAAGGGCATGCATGCAAAGTATGAGAACTTGTGGTGGATTCAGGTGTGCTGCCCGCTGGACACCCCACAGCCTTTAACGCTCCTCATGCTAGGCCCATGCTATGCCCATGCTATGCCATGCCACCGGTCTTGACCATCCTGTCTTCGGGCAATAGCCAGTCTCCTGTCCCTTTGGGTTGCGTCATACTACTTTCCTTGACTTTCCCTTGCATAACAGCAGGCTCGTGGCCTCCACAGAGCGCCTTCTTACACAATGCCTTGCTTTGCTCTCCCGCAGGCCCTGACGTACGCAGTGCTGTGCCCTGTGAGCATTCCCGTGCACAAGGTGTCCGTGGTCAACCTGACAGCTGGAGAGATGTTCTCCCTCAACGTGCTAAACGCGGAGCACCCTTGCCCAGAGGGCATACACGTCCTCAAGCGCCTGGCCGTGCTGAAGAAAATATTTGCAGAGTGAGTGCATGGGGCAATGCTAGGTGTGACATGTTACACGCAGCCAAACTTTCAAATCTCTTCAGTATCAGGATGTGATATCAACTTATGCTCTTGGGTCACTGGTCATTTATACCTCACTCCTTGCCTCACCCAGGTCAGGTCAAGCCATGTGAAGCCATGTGTCTGACCTAGCTAAGACCTAGCTAAGACAGAGGTTGCCAAGCTCCCCGTCATACTCTGCCATGTGCCATTGCCTGCTCATTTGACAGGTATAAGTTCAGCGAAGACCTGACAAAGCCCCTCTTTGCTCAAGCTTTCGAACGATACGGCATCAAAGCAACAGCTGTGCCCGTGGCAGGTGGTGGAGCTGCTGCGGACGAGGATGGTGAAGAGGGGGAGTGAGAGGGAGTAGGGCCAGATGCACAGACGCTTGTGGCAGTGGCCTAGTAATCATAGCACGTGAAACACATCCCTGCTTAGAATGCATACATACAAGTGACCAGCAGCGATGCAAGTGAAGCAGGTCCATCTGTGAGCACACGTGGCAGGGCCATGGGCTGGCAGCTGGCAGGTTAGCCACATGGGGTCCACACTTATGACTTGGCTGGGACATGTGACATATACATCTCATGCCTCAGCTGCCACAGGCTCAGCTGCCTCAGCTGCCAGAATGGAGCATATGAAGCAGCCAAAACTTACGCTTGGCTGCATCCAGACAGTGGCCATCTAGTGCTTGGTGAGAGTGTATGGTGGCACTGGTAAGAGAGTTGTTTGAGTGACACGTGCACACGCCATACGTCCTACACGCACCCACACGGATATGCGATCTGGTATGCCGTTATCGCAGTGCCGTGAGTGCGGTGCTACGGATGGGTTACACCGCTTACGCTGTCAGCCGTTAGGGTGCTAGGCCGCCCTCTTCCTCGTGACTTCCTCAGGTTCGAGACTTTCTGCAATGCACTGCAACTGCAACTGCAACTGCAACGCACCGGACTTTCATGCATCTTACAGGCTGATTGCACGGACTAAAGTGCACATGGCCTCAAAACGAAGGTATGCAAGTTTCCAAAACTGTTCTGGGTATTCATGGCAAACACTGATCGCTCCTGATCAATATCGTGGCAGTGCACTCCAAGATGGAATGCATGGCATCATCCATTGCCCTCTCTGTGCATCTTGTGCATGTGCGGTTGTTGAAAGGTACCTCTGGAAACGAGCCTTCTCCACAGCCAAACCGTCAGTGCTCCACTAGGAGCTGCTCTTGTTCGTGTGAGCTTCCACTGAAAGCTGCCTTACTGCAGGTGTGGTACCATGTGATCCAGGCCAATGCAGCCATCGTACCATGTAGCATACGAGCTCCTCTCACTATCAAATGCCTCAGGCAGCCTAAAGTCATTCTCCAACCCAGCACTTTCTCGCGCGTGGCACCAACGATTTGCATGAGTAAGCGACTTCTATACCAGCTAAAGTTTAAACCAAGACTCTAGATTGCAAACCTTCAGACTGTACGAGGTCATGCCATCCAGCGGTGTGACTGCGGCTTCAGACAGGAGTGTGTACTTGTGACTGCGCAAACATGGTGAAAGGTTTAGTGCTACAATGGAGCAATGCAAAACAAAACTCACACATGATCGTTACTTTCGCCACAAATACCGCTGTCGCGGCCGGGTTGGCGTCGTCGCGCTCAGCACCTGAGCCCATACCTGCGCTATTTCCTCTGCAGCGTCGCTGAGCAGGTCCTCAGGTTTTTCATCAGGTATCTAAGTAGCGGACGTTGTGTCGCTAGTGTCTTCAAGCCCCACACCTGCATATGCGCGGCGCCAGCTGCTAGCGTGAGATTGCGACGTCTGCGACGATTCGTCGGAGTACAATTGTGCTCCGTACGTTTATTGCTCGGCTGTGCGTTCGTAGCCCTATGAAATGCAGCAGCATTGCTGCTTGTAGCTAGGTTTGTCGATCACGTCCGTCATTGTCCACCCGCTGCCGACCTTGACGCGCTATGAGTACACGGCATTAGCTTTGCAATAGGCTGGCGTAGCTCTGTTCCCCGCCGCTGCATTGCAGGCCACCCTCGCGCCTTTCTGGAGTTCCATCTGCATCCCTCCATCACATCAACCAACAAAGCAGCACATCAGGCGTCACAGCAACATGCATACGAGGAGGGCAACACCACCTGGAACAGTACTGCTCACCAGGGGTGTGGTGGCTGGAATACCTAGGTGCCTAGTTGGCCTGGGCACCTCCCCCTGGCTGCCCCTCCCCCCATTTCCACGCCTCAGCCTGCTCAGCTCCTCCCACAAATCTCCCCATTATGTTGGAGCTGTGGGCTGTGCTGCAAAGCCTGCTGCCGCCACGCCCTCTCCCCCATCCCAAGAATCACAGCTGCCCTTAAGCGGTGAGGCCCAGCTGCAGGCCCCAGAGGCATCCAAGGCATCAAGCCGAGTGGCAGCAAGGCAGGCAAAGGAACTTGGCCAAGTTGTCAACACTGCTGCCACCACCAGGAAAAGGACCAGGCGCAAGGTAGACAGCTGCAGCAGCAGCAGCGACAGCAGTGGCATGGACCTTGCACTGCCACTTGCTACCAAGCGTGTCAAGGGTTGCTCCCAGATCATCTCCCAGAAGGCCCAAAGAATTAAGGAGCACTCACCTGATGGAACAGACCGCAGCACCCCAGCCTCACGACCCACGGCAAAGAAGAAAAAGAAGGCAGCAGGGAGCAGCAGCAGCAAAAGCAAGGAAAGCAGCACCACCTCCCCTGCCACCAAAGGCCGCCGCAGAAAGGCGTCCACCGCCCTCACCCTCCCCATCTCTCCTCCCAGCGTTGACAAGGTGCATCCCGCAAACTGTGAGCAGCTCATTGAGGTTGATGAGCGCTCCACCTCTGGTCGTGTGGAGACCGATGCTGACTGTGCTCCCCCTACACCGCCCGCATTGAGCTTAAAGCCACTGTCACCACTTCAGCAAGGTGTGGGGGAGGGCGGATGCGCTGCCATGGGTGACAATAGACAAACCGCTGTAACAATCACCCTATGCCACCAATCTTATGACAAGCTTATGGCAAATACAAGTGTTGCATTAAGCTCACACTAGCGTGCCCATCTCCAACCATCACTCCCCTCCTGCTGCTGCTGCTCCTGCTGCTGCTGCTGCTGCTGCTGCTGCTTCACCCTCCCCCACAGACATCGTGGATGACCCGGCCCGTGCCAAGCTGATCCAGGCAGTAGCAGGCAGTGGCAAGACGGAGGTGCTGGTGCAGATTGCCCTCAAGGCGGCACGGGAGGGGACAAACATGCTGTTCGTCACCAAAGTGAGCAGCTGAAGATTTGATGGTCATTGGCCAGGGGGCTCACCCGCATGGCCCTCACACCTGCCTACCTGCCTGCCTGCTGCCTGACCTGCCTTGAGTCTTAATGCCTGTTTGTCCGAAAGCCCTAGCCGCTAACAGACTCCCTACCTGCCTGACTGGGCCATGGTAGGGGTGGGGCTGAATATGGTAAAGTCAAGTACGGTCACACCTCTGCATGTGTGACCTCTTATGAGTCATGCCTGCATCAGGTTGGCCTGAGATCATTGTTTTTCCTCCCTCACTCTACTGCTACCTGTCTTCACTCTACCAGGTCAGCAGTGTGACCTCTGAGATCGTGAACCGCCTGATGGCTTACCTGGAGGTTGCTGAGTTTGTCAAGTCCGGCAAACATTACTACCATGAGCTGCACACCTCAGGACCAGTCATCGAGGTGAGGGAAGCCAGGCCTCTGGGTTTTCCCTTTGGCAACCTTACTCGTAATAGGGTTTATGTGTTCATGCCCGAGCATGTGTGGAAAGGTCAAACCCGCATGTGGCCAGCATGTTGTGAGCTTGGCTGCCCTCAATGAGGTGACCTGAGCCTTGGCAGGCGACCTCCAGGCTGGTAGGTGTTGCATGACTCACAGGCTTTGTCTGGGTTACATCTACAGAGCAATGACATGTTTTACTTACCACACACGTGGATTAGTGTACAAAGAGGTTGCCCAACTGGTTTGCTGCACGTTAGTGTATAGAGAGGTTGCCCAGTGAGCAGGCCCTATGTTATCAGTCTTGTTGATCCTTCGAAGTGGTTGGGAGTTTGGGTGACAGTACTGGCACAGGCCCGCCTAAAGACATGAAGTAGTGCACAGCCAAACGTGCTTGCCATGCTTTCCAGGTCTTGTATGATGGGTTTGGCTCAACCCCAGCCTGATAACGCACGTATAGCATTGGTCATGCTGCATGGCCATGCACATGTCTAATGCCCCACTTACCCTGACCCTTCTCTCAGGTGGCCAGCTACGATGCCATGGTGCATACTCAGTTGCTGCATCCCAAGCTAGGTCTGGGAGTCTGGCTGCAGCAGTATGGGGACGCTTTCTTACGCAAAGCAGAGTGAGGTACTCCCCACTCCCCACCACACTGAACATAGCCACTGCACACCCACACAACATGCAGCTACCCCAAACCCTACCCGGTCCAACCGTCACAGCCTGCTTCTAAATGGCAGGCAAGGCTGCCATCTGTGCCTGAAGTGCAAGCCGACATCTGTGCAAGCTGACTAAAGCACGCAACTCACCGTCTTCACTTGTGTGCCCATGCTCCGGAGTGCTCATGTTTGCAGCGATGAGACCTGGGCTTGGTAGCAAAGTGATCCTCACCGCCTTCACTTGTGTAGACATGTGGCCGTGCTCCTGTGTGCACCGGTGTCCTCCAGACCTGAGTTAATGCTGTAGATTTTTGAGTGTCCTATGCTGTAAGGGCATTTCACCTTGGCATGCATGCAGGCCAGCCTGCCCGACACCAGGCAGCAGGCAGCTGACCCAGCACCTGGCTTACCCCCCAGGTGTCGCACCTGCATGGTCACGCCCCTTAGTGTGTCTGCTAGCCTGTCTTGCGTGCTGTGGCAGACAATGCTCCCCTACCCAGGCTCAGTGTACTTGCTGCGATGACATGCATTGCTTAGGTTGTAGGAAGAGGAGCTTGCCTGCTTCTGCCTACCTGGCTTGCAGGCGGTTGTGTGAGCTGGTGAGGTCAGGAGAGGTGACCCAGCTGATGATGCAGTTCCCAAAAGGCACCCCGGCTGGCATGGTGTTGGTGGACGAGATGCAGGTGGGTGGGCTGTGTCAACACTATGCGACAGCTCCAGGTTCAAATCCTACCAGGAGTGGCTACCAGGAGTGTAGTCCATCGGTTGCTCAAGCATAAGCCAAGAGGCATTATGTCTATGGGTATGCGTGTTGCCCAAGCATGTGCAATGACGCATTGAGTCTGTGTATGGCTGTGCGTATTGTTACCGGCACCAGTTGTGCAACCCTAGTATCTTGCTAGCACCTATTCCAACGCAACTCATAGTGCAGCAACGTTGACATGTGAGCGCTATGTAAGGATGATGAATGTGACGAGGTTGGGTGAGGTCAACTCAGTTCAGATCAGGTGAAATCCTTGGGTCAACCTACTGGCAACTGCTTGGGCATCCGCTTTAGTAATGGCTAATGGACGGGTACAGGCCTTGTGCCATCTTGCATCAAACGTGTTGCTGGTGCTAACCCTTCCCTGTCTTTTCACCACCTGCCTTTTCACAGGACTTTGATAGCACTCGTGTGGAGATCATCGCCCGCCTTGCTGCAACCAATCCCCAGCTCAAGGTGATGCCACAGCCCCTCCACGCTCTGCTCAACCCTTCCCTGTCTTTTCTGATTCGCTCTGTCCCCGCTTGTCTTACCCTGCCATTTCCTTGTGCTTGTGCTGCCTATGATCTTGCCTGCCTGCCTTACTGACACCTCCTTTTCTTCCCCATGCTCTGCCCCTGCTCCTGGCTGTGCCACTGGCAGGTGGTGGCGTGTGGCGATGCCCTACAATCAGTGTTTCCCGACGTGATCAATGAGGAGGACGCACTCTTGCCAGCCCAGCCCAGCCCAGCCCAGCCCAGCCCAGCCCAGCCCAGCCCAGCCCAGCCCAGCCCAGCCCAGCCCAGCCCAGCCCAGCCCAGCCCAGCCCAACCCAACCCTACTCTCCCACCCTGCACTTCCTACTGAGGTGAGGACAAAGGAAGGTGGGTTGTAATGGAGGGCTGCTACACCTGCCCCTCCATCTGCCAGCTCTACATCTCCCTACTCTAATGGTGAGTGCATCTAGTACCCATGTCCAATGTTTGCTTCGTTACACAAATCGTCACATCATTGCCGCAGGTCTTGTGCGCCTACACGTGAGACTATCAATGCGCTCCCCACTTCTCTCGCCCTCCCCATGGACCTCCCCTTCCCTTCCCCCTCTTCCTCCCCGTCACCTCTCCCCTGACATCCCAGCAGCCAGGAGAAAGCCCACCCCACCCACCCTCTTCCCACCCCTCCCTTCCCCCTCTCCCTCCCTCTCCCCTCCCATACTTGTCAAGCCTACCCTTCCCCTCTCCCACCCTTCGATTGACGTGGCATCGCAACCCCCACCTCACCCCACCTTCCCTTCCCTAAATCCTACACTCCCCACCGCAGTCCCACCCCACTGGCGCATGGGCTATGTTGCCTGGTGTGAGCAGGTAGGAGGCCAGGAGGACCACAAAGGTAAGGCCACGGTGATAGCTAACACAGTGCCCAGCCTGGTCACCCTACCGCGCGTGCACGCCCCTTGGTTGCAGGTCTGATGGGTCACCTCCCCTCCACTTTCCCTATACAACCACCCCCTCCCAATTCATCCTCCCCCGCCCCCGCCCCCCGCCCCCGCCCCCGCCCCCGCCCCCGCCCCCGCCCCCGCCCCCGCCCCCGCCCCCGCCCCCGCCCCCGCCCCCGCCCCCGCCCCCGCCCCCGCCCCCGCCCCCGCTCCCTCCCCCGCCCCCACCCCCACCCATGCCCCCACCCACCCCAACCCATGCCCCCAACCCATGCCCCCACCCACCCCAACCCATGCCCCCAACCCAACCCACCCCCGCCCAGCCCAACCCGGTTGAGCCTCCCGCCTCCCCACCTCCCGCCTCCCTGCCTCCCGCCTCCCCGTCTCCCGCCTCCCGCCTCCCTGCCTCCCACCTCCCGCCTTCCACATCTACCTCCCCTCCCCGCCTTCACTCTTCCACTCCCCCCCCCTTCACTCAGCAGCCAAAAGGTAGGTAAGTGCTACAGTGCCCCTACTATATCTGCTGCTGCTGCCACTGCTGCTGCTGCTGCTGCCACTGCTGCTGCTGCTGCCCCCCCTACTGCTGCTGCTGCTGCTGCCACTGCTGCTGCTGCTGCTGCCCCCCCTACTGCTGCTGCTGCTGCCACTGCTGCTGCTGCTGCTGCCACTGCTGCTGCTGCTGCTACCCCCCAACTGCTGCTGCTGCTACCCCCCCTACTGCTGCTGCTGCTACCCCCCCTACTGCTGCTGCTGCTGCCCCCCCTACTGCTGCTGTAGGGGTCTACAGTACTGTAGGTGTCTACAGTACTGTAGGTGTCTACAGTACTGTAGATGTCTACAGTACTGTAGGTGTCTACAGTACTGTAGGGGTCTACAGTACTGTAGATGTCTACAGTACTGTAGGTGTCTACAGTACTGTAGATGTCTACAGTACTGTAGGGGTCTACAGTACTGTAGATGTCTACAGTACTGTAGGGGTCTACAGTACTGTAGGTGTCTACAGTACTGTAGATGTCTACAGTACTGTAGGTGTCTACAGTACTGTAGGGGTCTACAGTACTGTAGGGGTCTACAGTACTGTAGGTGTCTACAGTACTGTAGATGTCTACAGTACTGTAGATGTCTACAGTACTATAGGGGTCTACAGTACTGTAGGTGTCTTCAGTACTGTAGGGGTCTACAGTACTGTAGGGGTCTACAGTACTGTAGGGGTCTACAGTACTGTAGGTGTCTACAGTACTGTAGGGGTCTACAGTACTGTAGGTGTCTACAGTACTGTAGGTGTCTACAGTACTGTAGACCCCTACAGTACTGTAGCTGCCTTCCCCCCATGCATCCTTAACCCCCATGCCCCCTTCGCCCCCATGCAGGAACATCTCAATGTAGCCCAAGCTCGTTTGCTATCCCGACAGTGCTATGCAAATGCGCTGACAACAAAGCGTGCCTATGTTGCCCAGCCCAGCCCAGCCCTGCCCAGCCCTACTCAGCCTCTAGGATTCGTTACCGACCCTGAGCCTAGCCCTTGTGTTAGGAACACAAGTGGTGATGTAATGATGTAGGCTAAGAGTCATGATGTAATGATGTGAGGTTATATGTAATGATGGATGGTTGATGGCCAACCGCAAACAACTTTTGGGGCAATCTCCGCCGCACTCGATATTACACGGGAGGGTGCGGTGCAGGAGGTTGTTGTGATTGCGGGGCATCATCAACATCCACAGCTTTGCGGGAGCTTGCAAGCCGAGCTACCCAGTACAACCGACAGAACGGACCTAGCTTGCGATAGAGACGGGCCCCGGCCTTAGACCTTACACGTATGTATGTAGCTCCCTATGGCGACCTTATTGCGTGGACACAACTTTCGGCACAAATATCTATATCGAGCTTGCGGGCCTACGCTTCGACGCCTCTCACTATTTATAGCACGCAGAAGCTGACGGTGCAATCGCGGTAGCAAATGGTGGTTTGAATGTGGAGAACAACATGATACCCTATTTACAAGAGACCTTGTCAAATCTGACCTACAGTACTGTAGACCTCTACAGTACTGTAGACATCTACAGTACTGTAGACATCTACAGTACTGTAGATGTCTACAGTACTGTAGGTACCTACACTCCAACTGCTCACATACTCAAAATTTCAACAAGCGTCAAGTGGCGTTGGAGTCGCAAGGACAATCCGAGGCGAACCGCATCAAAAAACTACCCCCCTAGGATGACGAATATCCGCACTAATTTGCCTGTGTGCACACACACACGGACACACACGGTCTGGCTGGGATAGGCAGGGATAGATACCCTTGAGACTCACACATGGCGCGCCAAGAGTCCTGGGCGGCTGCTAGGCCCGGTGCCGCACACGGTCAGCCTGCTGCTCACACCCACACATGGCACGCCTCACATTGTGATGCCTTCTGCCAGCAGCTGGGGATGGCTCACTTGACTCAGACGAGGGGATGTTGACCTTAATGTACACCATCTTATCCGTTGTGGCCACGTTGAGCTGTGACCCTCCAGCGTTGTAGGTGTTGATGACCAGTTACGCTCCGCTGCAGCAGTGGTGACATGGACAGCAAGCGTACTGCAGCCTGGCTGAAGTTCGGGAACTACCTTGCCTTAAAACCGGGCCAGAAGCCTCGACGCACAATAATGCATACTACTGTTGTGGTAGTCTTGCCACCCTCGTCGGGTCGGGTCGGGTCGGGTCGGGTCGGGTCGGGTCGGGTCGGGTCGGGTCGGGTCGGGTCGGGTCGGGTCGGGTCGGGTCGGGTCGGGTCGGGTCGGGTCGGGTCGGGTCGGGGCGGGGCGGGGCGGGGCGGGGCGGGGCGGGGCGGGGCGGGGCGGGGCGGGGCGGGGGCGGGGCGGGGGCGGGGCGGGGCGGGGCGGGGCGGGGCGGGGCGGGGCGGGGGCGGGGCGGGGGCGGGGCGGGGCGGGGCGGGGCGGGGCGGGGCGGGGCGGGGGCGGGGCGGGGCGGGGCGGGGCGGGGCGGGGCGGGGCGGGGCGGGGCGGGGCGGGGCGGGGCGGGGCGGGGCGGGGCGGGGCGGGGCGGGGCGGGGCGGGGCGGGGCGGGGCGGGGCGGGGCGGGGCGGGGCGGGGCGGGGCGGGGCGGGGCGGGGCGGGGCGGGGCGGGGCGGGGCGGGGCGGGGCGGGGCGGGGCGGGGCGGGGCGGGGCGGGGCGGGGCGGGGCGGGGCGGGGCGGGGCGGGGCGGGGCGGGGCGGGGCGGGGGCGGGGCGGGGCGGGGCGGGGCGGGGCGGGGCGGGGCGGGGCGGGGCGGGGCGGGGCGGGGCGGGGCGGGGCGGGGCGGGGCGGGGCGGGGCGGGGCGGGGCGGGGCGGGGCGGGGCGGGGCGGGGGCGGGGCGGGGCGGGGCGGGGCGGGCGGGGCGGGGCGGGGCGGGGCGGGGCGGGGCGGGGCGGGGCGGGGCGGGGCGGGGCGGGGCGGGGCGGGGCGGGGCGGGGCGGGGCGGGGCGGGGCGGGGCGGGGGCGGGGCGGCGGGGGCGGGGCGGGGCGGGGCGGGGCGGGGCGGGGCGGGGCGGGGCGGGGCGGGGCGGGGGCGGGGCGGGGCGGGCGGGGCGGGGCGG
>JASKMD010000079.1:0-29894 GCA_030144725.1 Haematococcus lacustris
CCCCCCCCCTGCCTGACCCCCCCCCGCCTGACCCCCCCTTGCCTGCCCTTACTCACCCGCCATCAAGGAGGGCACGCAGCCTGCACGGCAGCAGCAGCAGTAGCGGTTATAGCGCTGGCAGGTGGTGACCGCCCGCCCCCCTGACACCCTCCTTGACCTCCCGCTCTTTGGACCCATCTCCCCATTCCTTCCTGCACCCCCCCTGCCCCCCCCCTCACCCTGCCAGGTACCCCCTGCCCCCCCCCTGCCCCCCCCCCTCCCCCCCCCTCACCCTGCCAGGTACCCCCTGGGGCTGGCCTCTGCAGCGCAGTGCAGCCGCCTGAGCTCCTCCGCCACCATGGCCACTGCCGGCAGCGCCAGCACCTGGGCTGCCTGGTCTAGGCGGGCGATGTAGGCGGCGTTGGCTGCGGCCAGGCTGGGGTCTGACAGCTGGATGGACAGACGGATGGGCAGCGGGGCGCGCCCGGGGGGAGGGGCGGCAGGGCTGGGCTGGGGCCAGAGTACAGGACCGGGGGGCAGCAGCAGCAGCAGCAGCAGCAGCAGCAGGGAGGCTGCTCCTGCTGCTGCAAGGCCTGAGGGGGGCCGCTTGCCCGGTTCATGCCTGGGGGGGCTGCTGCTGCTGCCCCCCCTGCTGCTGCCACCCTTGCTGCTGCCTACCCTGCTGCTGCCCCCCCTGCTGCTGGTCCTGACTGTGCCGTGTCCTTAGTGTCTTGTCCTGGGTGGGTGGTTCCAGCGCTGCCTCCCCCCCCCCTGCTG
Organism: Haematococcus lacustris; assembly: GCA_030144725.1. Classification (NCBI taxonomy): domain Eukaryota; kingdom Viridiplantae; phylum Chlorophyta; class Chlorophyceae; order Chlamydomonadales; family Haematococcaceae; genus Haematococcus; species Haematococcus lacustris. Next base: position 757 of record JASKMD010000079.1, read on the forward strand.
CTGCTGCCCTGCTGCCTGTTGCCACTTCCCCCAGCTTGGGCAGGCTGTTCAGCGTCAGGTTCAGGGGAAGGGGGGGCTGCAGGGGGGGGGGCAGCAACAGGGTGCAGCCGCCGCATGCGCTGCCGCTTGGCCTGACCCAGCCCTGTCTCTTGAACCTCACCTGCTGCTGCATGCTGCAGCAGCTGCTGCTGCTGGCCCCCCCCCTCCCCCCCCTGCTGCTCCCCCTCCTTCCCCTGCTGAGGCAGGGAGTGCCGCTGCTGTGCCCCCTGTTCCCTGTCACCTTCCTGCTGCTGCTGCTGCTCCAGCTGCTGCTGCTGGCCCCCCAGCTGCCCCAGCTGCTGCTGCTGCTGCTGCTGCGGGTCCAGGGCTGTACAGTGCAGCGTGAGGTCAGGCTGTGAGGGGGGCAGTGAGGGGCAGGGAGGCGCAGGCAGCAGGGCGCCAGGCCCCCCAGGCCGCCCCTCCCCCCCCTGACCCCCCCCTTGGACCCCCCCCTGACCTGGATCAACTTCCCCGCCTGACCTGACCTGGGGCCAGGTTAACTGCACCCCTGCTGCCGCCTGGGCTGCCAGCTGGGGCAGTGGGGCGTCTGCCAGATCTGAGGGTGGGGCGTCTGCCAGCTGGGGGGGTGGGGAATCTGCCAGCTGGGGGGGTGAGGCGTTTGCCAGCTGGGGGGGTGGGGCGTCTGCCAGCACCAGGGCCCAGGCAGCCTCAGCCTGCACAGGGCCATCAGCTGGCAGCAGGCTGGGGGGCTGCGGGGCTGTCTGCCTCCGCCGCCGAGGTGCCGCCGCTGCTGCTTTGCTGCGGGACAGGGCCTTGCCTAGGGTCAGAGTGTCAGCCTCAGTGACCAGGGCCTCTAGCGCAGCTTCCTCGGCAGAGACTGAACCTGTGGTTGTGGCTGCTGCTGCGCCCAGGGGCGATGGCGGTGGGGTGAAAGCAGGGTGCAGCTGCAGATGCTGGCCACAGCGATGTCTGGAGGGGTCGGGGTAGGGCCTGGCGCTTAAGAGGCGAGCACCTGCATTGAGGGCATTTGGGGCAGGCCAGCTCAGCACCCCGAAACGACGCTCTGCCATCTGATTGCAAAAATTAGGGTCATTGCGCTCACGGGATATCCATAGCAGCGTCTGCGAGCGTGTTCTCTCGATGGCAGACGGTCGCTTCATCTGCTCCACTATAGATTCATCGGCCCTCGCATAACAGTCTACATCTACTGTCTAGCTAGTGCGAGCCAAAAAGTTACCTGCAGACTGAACATACGCTTCTGGCCAGTGGTTCGAATGTCACACTGAGGCTTTTGCTCCCTCGTGAGCTCCGCTCTGCAGCAGCAAGGAGCGAAAACGAAGATGCAGGTGTCACGTTCAAAGACAATGTCTGCTCGCGCACGACCAACCCCAAGCGTTGCTGGGCACTGCTCGCTTCCTGGCAGATGCCTTGCGCCCCAGCCTCTCGACAGACCGACAGGTTGCATGGGCTTCGCCGCACTTCATCATCAGGTGATGCAGCGGTTCACCATGCTCCAACATCCGGCTCTCCGGTAATGACTCTGTTTCCCTCGTCATGATTCCCTTCACACAGAACCTGCAGCCCAGTAACAAAGCCGGCCGCCTGGCTGTGGCCACGTGCGCCATCCCTTTCGCCTCCACCCTCATGACAGTGACGGACAACAGCTTGAGCACGGGCGAGCTCGTGCACGCCCTGTCCAAGGGCATTGATGTGGGTGTGTCAGCACAATGGGCAGGTGCACGGCTGCAAGCCACATTCTTGTGGGCAATAACCCTAACTCTGCGTCCTGGCCTTGCTGCAGATCTACCTCATGATTCTCACCATCCGCGTGCTGCTCACCTGGTTCAGCGTCAGATGGTGAGCCCTAGGCCAGCGGTCAGGGTGGGGGTGGAGCAGGTCAGGGGCAGCTGCGGCCAGGTGGGCAGCGCAAGACAGGGGGGGAGGGCTGGTGCCTGCCAGAGTGGCTGGGTGGGCCTGCAGCCTGTGTCCGCGAGTGCCTCTTGGATACTCCCAGGGTGCAGCTGCCCCCTCAGCCTCGGGGGAGCGCTGGGCACAGTGGAGGCAGCAGGGGAGAGGCTGAGGCAGCAGAGGAGGGGACCCTGCTGGGTCAGGCCTCAGGCTGGGGCTGGTGAGGGGGCGCTGCAGGTCCGCTGCTTCCCAGATGGTGGGAGCAGGCCGCACCCCCTACAGGCCATAGCTCCTCCCTTAATGCAGCCCTGGCCCCGGCCCAGCCCCCTGCCTTTGACCGCCTTCACCTCTGCCTTGGCCCCTTCAGTAGACCCAGCACAACCAAAGTGAACACCACTCCACCACCACTAAACCACCACTCAACCAAAACCACCACCAAAACCACCACCAAAACCACCCATCAACCCTGACCCTGACCCTAACCCTAACCCACCACTAAAACCACTGCCTGACAACCCCTCACACAAGGACAGCTAAACACACCCATGCCTCCACCAAAACCCAACCTGACCCTAACCCTAACCCACCACCAAAACCACCACCTGACAATTAAAGGACAGCTAAACACGCCCATGCCTCCACCAAACCCACCATCACCCCACCCCTGCCAACCCGGCTGCAGGCAGTCTGAGCCGTTCAGGACGCTGCGGACCCTGACAGACCCCGTGATGAACTCGGTGCGGGGCCTGCTGCCGCCCCTGGGAGGCATTGACTTCAGCCCCATGCTCCTCTTCTTCGGCCTCAACTTCCTGGCCAAGCAGCTGCGCCTCATGGCCGCCAGGATGTAGGCGCTAATCCTGTAGGGCGCAGAAGCAGGGATGGGTGTATGTGTGTGCACGAGGGTGTCCATGGTCATGCTAAGCACATGCGGAGTGTATTGGTGGCTGGGTGGTAGGCCATAGGGGGGAGGGGGGGATGCGCCCCAGGACCTAGTCAGGCAGGCATGGTGCTGCCCCCCTTCTTCTTGGGGAGGGCTGCCAGCTTCAGGGTTTATGATTCATGAGCGCTGGTTGTTGGAGCGGCGACTTGTTGTTGTCAGTGTATACTGTTGTCAATGGCCACCTGGTCACCCTCCCTGGTGAGGTGTGTGGTGCTTGTGCCACTCCTGTACTAGGATCCCGGGATCGCTAGCCGTGCTAACCCAGCACTAACCCTCACCTTAACGCTGACCTCAGACAGTTTAGGGCGGCAGGGGGCACCAAGTAGCGTGACCAAGCGTCACACATCACCCTTACCAACCCCATGTTGGGACACCCTGAGCCCGGAGACACCGGCTGAGGGGTAGCTGTCAAGGGTCAGGGCTACTGCTGTCCACACCTCGCAGGCATGCCTGGCATGGCCCGACACGGCACGGCCTCACACCCTACCAACCCCATGTTGGGACATCCTGAGTCACAGGCATGCGCGGGGTGCAACCGGACACGGAGGTGCATTGGTTCTTACATTCTTGATATCTGCTGATCCTGGGAAAGCCTAGAACTCCAGTCCTGGGAAAGCCTAGAACTCGACCCAAGTACCTGCCTCAACCTTATCCTCACTCTTCCTGACGCACGGGCACCAGCCCCACTGATCCCCTACACTGGCACTCTCAGGGCGGGGGGGTGCAGCAGGCCGCCGGGCGGCTGGGGTCTGCTGCAGAGGGTTAGGGTGAAGGTTAGGTTAGGTTAGGTAGGGTGAAGGTTAGGTAGGTTAGGGTGAAGGTTAGGTAGGTTAGGGTGAAGGTTAGGTAGGTTAGGGTGAAGGTTAGGTAGGTTAGGGTGAAGGTTAGGTAGGTTAGGGTGAAGGTTAGGTAGGTTAGGGTGAAGGTTAGGTAGGTTAGGGTGAAGGTTAGGTAGGTTAGGGTGAAGGTTAGGTAGGTTAGGGTGAAGGTTAGGTAGGTTAGGGTGAAGGTTAGGTAGGTTAGGGTGAAGGTTAGGTAGGTTAGGGTGAAGGTTAGGTAGGTTAGGGTGAAGGTTAGGTAGGTTAGGGTGAAGGTTAGGTAGGTTAGGGTGAAGGTTAGGTAGGTTAGGGTGAAGGTTAGGTAGGTTAGGGTGAAGGTTAGGTAGGTTAGGGTGAAGGTTAGGTAGGTTAGGGTGAAGGTTAGGTAGGTTAGGGTGAAGGTTAGGTAGGTTAGGGTGAAGGTTAGGTAGGAGGGTTAGGAGGGTTAGGAGGGTTAGGGTGAAGGTTAGGTAGGGAACCCTGACGCAAAGCCTGACACAGACCCTGACCCTGACACTGCAGCGTCCTGTGAGGTTGCATGGCGCCAGGCATGTCTTGGCTGAACCAGTAGTGAGTAGCAGATGGCAGGTCCGTGGTATGTGCAACGCTGGCAAGTCTGACTCCTGCCAAGGGGCTCAGCAGGGGCCACCAGCGTCGCCGGATTGCCACCAACGCCAGCAGGCTGGCTCCAGTGCCTGTTGACTAAGCTTGACGGGTACACCAGGAGCAATGTCAGGGTTCGTGAGCTTCGCATGCACTTAGTCTATGCTGCGCCGTTGGTGGTGCTACTGTGCTCGAACAAGACCGGGACCAAGCCAGGCATTGTGTCCATATGCGAGCTGCTGGGCTATGGTCGCCGCAGGTTGCGGCCAATGTATCAAATGAGGAGAAAGGTCACACATCCGCAGTCGCGCAGTTGCGAGGGATGTCGGTAGAGTCACGCGGCTGTGCAGGCCAGCAAGCTCACACTCGTACTCTACGCCACTCTGGGCTGCAGGCCGGCATTGCAGCATGAGCATGGTGCAAGCCAGCGTGTCCAGGTCGAACCTGTCAGGCGTGAGCAGGCCCGCCTCCCTTGGCGTAGTCAACGAGAGTAGGTGCCGGCAGACCCGTCGCCCTTGGGGGCCGTAGGGGCGGGATGAGCCCCGTGACTATGTCCAGTCTCAGCCCCCTGCCCCACTGGCTGCTGCAGGCGGCTTCGAGTCCCAAGCGGATTCCCTAAATGACGTGGCAGTGAAGGAGTTTGGCCAGACGCTGGCCCGGAACCAGGACACAGGTCAGCCAGCGCCGCCCAGGCCTGACCAGGCAGCAGAGGCGCCCGCTGCTCAGCTCACCTCATCCCCTGCCGCTCCCCCCGCTGCCACTGGGGTCAGCGGGGTAGGGTTGGGCTGCCGCAAAGCCATACCCCCTCCTCTGCTGCCCTGGTCCCTGCACAGTCCAGGCCGACCTGACGTTCCTGCACCTGACCCTTCCCCCTCCTTACCCAGCACTACTCCTGACCCTTCCGCCTCCTGTCCCTGCACTATTTGGGCTGAGCTGACGCTGCTAGCCTCCCCCTGCGCCCTCTTGCACCTGGCACACCCTGCCGCCTCCTCTCCTACCATCGCTGCTGGCCCGCCTGCACACTTGCCTGCCACTATCTGCCTGTCTATCTGTACTGCATAGACTACATGTACTGCCTGCCCACCTGTACTGCCTGTACTGCCTGTACTGCCTGTCCACCTGCCTTTCCCCCCACCTGCCCCACCCTGAATATGGGACCTGGCACCACCTCCTCTCCCACCCGCTCCCCCCACCCTGCCACCTCCCCTCGCCCTGCCCTCCCCCCCTGGCCCTGCCCTGCCACCCCCCCTCCCCCCACCCTGCCACCTCCCCCACCCCTGCCAACCCCCCTCGCCCTGCCACCCCCCCCCACCCGGCCCCCCCTCCCCACCCTCGCCCAGCGCCCCTTCCCCCTGGGGGCCCTGCCCTGCCGCAGCTGTGGCCGTGGCCGCCATCAAGGCGCTGACCACGGTGATCCGGCTGAGCACCGCACAGACCATGATGGGCCTGGCCAATGACCTGGAGGCGGCGTCAGCAGCGCTGCAGAGGTCAGAGCCTTACAGGGGACACCAGCCGCACTCACACACCAGCCTCCACCCCCTCACCTCCTACCCCTGGCCAGTGGCTCACCCCCCTCCACCCCCCACCCCCCTTACACCTCCCCCCTTCCTCCCCTCCACCACACTGGCAGTTGAGGCTGCCTGCATCTGCCCCCCCCCTACAACCCCTAGGCTGGGCACACGTGTCTCTCCTCCCCCCCCCACCACACACACACACCCTCTAGGCCCCCCCTGCCTCCCCCCCCGGTGCCCCTCAGCCCAGTGTTGCTGCTGCAGGGTGAACCCCACGGCCATCTCCCTGAAGGCGGGCTGTGAGCTGTTCTCACGCTACACCACACGCACCTCAGAGCTGGAGATGGCCGACATTGAGCGGGCCAAGGCGCGGCTCATAGAGGTCAGCAGGGGGATGGGGGTGGGGGTGGGGGTGGGGGTGGGGGTGGGGGTGGGGGTGGGGGTGGGGGTGGGGGTGGGGGTGGGGGTGGGGGTGGGGGTGGGGGTGGGGGTGGGGGTGGGGGTGGGGGTGGGGGTGGGGGTGGGGGTGGGGGTGGGGGTGGGGGTGGGGGTGGGGGTGGGGGTGGGGGTGGGGGTGGGGGTGGGGGTGGGGGTGGGGGTGGGGGTGGGGGTGGGGGTGGGGGTGGGGGTGGGGGTGGGGGTGGGGGTGGGGGGTGGGGGTGGGGGTGGGGGTGGGGTCCAAGGCGCGGCTCATAGAGGTCAGCGGCAAGCCACTAGCGGTGCACAGCACACAGCAGGGGTAGCCAGATCTAGCCGCAGGGGGGCCGGGGCTGTCAGGCACATGTCAGTGGGGGGCCGGGGGTGCAGGGGCGCAGCCCTGCTTGCCGCCCCCTGGCCCCTGAGCCCTGCCTGCACCTCTGCCTGGGGGGGTCTAGGGGGTGAGGTCTGGGGGGTGATGGGGGAGGTGGGCGGGGGACGGGGGCTTGAAGAGGGCATGTCACAGGTGAGGGTGGGGGTGGGGGTGGGGGGGCGGCAGGACCTAGTGTGTGTGCTGCACCGCTGCCCCCTGCTCGCCTCACAGCCCCGCCTCACAGCTGGCTAGGGGGGCCACTGCCCTGCAACGGTCCATGGGTCTAACTGGCCACTGGGGTGGGGGTGGGGCTGGGCAGTAAGTATCCGCCTGCCAGTTGGGGCCGCCTGCCAGGTGGAGCGCCAGAACTATCCGCCTGCCAGGTGGAGCGCTGGGAGGGCTAGGGGCTGCCTGCAGGGTGTGGTGCCCCCAGCCTGCTGCCCCCTGGCCCCTGAGCCCTGCCTGCCTGCCACTGCCCTGCATGAGGCGGAGGGCAACAGAAGGTGGCCAGGAACAGTCCATGGGCCTTACTGGTGGGCGGGGCTTGAGGCCTGCACCTCTGCCTGCCTGCCTGCCTGCCTGCCTGCCTGCCTGCCTGCCTGTTGCAGCGCGGCAACCACTTTGCCGACACCTCCACTCGCGCCCGGCAGACCATCGCTGAGCTGGGGGCGCGCTTCATTCGCAACAACACATGCGTGGTCACACATGGTGGGGGGCGGGGCCATGCGCCCTGGCCCGCCAGCAGGGCCTCCCCCCCGCCCTGACCCCAGGCCCTGCCCCCATGCGACTTTAGCTAGGAGGCCCCACCCTCCCGTTGTTGTCAGGTTAGGGCAGGTTAGGTGGGGGGAATTTCTTGGGGGAAGTCACTGGTCACCCCTGGCCTGCTCAGCCAGCCGCGTCAGGCACACAGGGCACCTACAGCAGCAGCAACTAGGCCCATTATGGGGGTAGTCACTTGCCAGGCAGCAGCCAGGGGTAGCAGCCAGGGGTGTCTAAGCTAGCTAGGGAGGGCCCCATCCTCCCGCTGTTGGCGTGTGTACAGGCAGTAATTTGTTTTAGGTAGTCGTTATGTTTTTTAGGTAGTCACTTGTCAGGTAGCGTGTGTCTTTCCCCCAGTCACATGGCTATGTAGCCTCACACAGTCACACAGTCACACTTGTCACGTAGCGGCTGGCTGCATGTCCCTAACCCTAACCCACTGGCCTAACCCCAGTGACACGGCTCTCTGGCCCCTAGCCCCAGCCATGCTGAGCCAATCTGGGGGTCCGCATCAGGGGGGTCACACAGTTAAACAGTCAAACAGTCAGCTTGTTACTTGGCGGCTGGCTGCATGTCCTGACCCCAGCCATGCTGAGCCACCCACCCTGGGGGTCCACATCAGGGGGGTCGGCTTGTTCCGTGACTATGGCCATGACCCTGTGCTGGCGCTCAGGCAGCTGGTCAGGCAGCTGGTCAGGCAGCTGGTCAGGCAGCTGGTCAGGCAGCGGTCAGGCAGCTGTCAGGCAGCTTGTGTCTTTGCCCCCAGACCGTCACACAGGCAGGCAGGCAGCGTGCGTGACGGTCAGCAGTCCCCTGCCCCCAGCAGTCCTCGCCTCTGGCTGTGCACAGCAGCAACAGCAGCAGCGCCCCTCAGCCGTCATGGCCTGAGGCAGCTGCAGGCCGCCATGTTCATCACCAGAGGCCCCTTGCCTATCCCACTGCCTGTGCTGCAGTGCCTGTGCTGCAGCTGACACTCTCAAAGAGGGACAGGCGGCAGCACTGTGTGAAACGCTCCCGAGCCTCAGGCAGCCAGTCAAGCCGCTAGCCAGGACCACACCCTCCCCTGTGTGAAACGCTCCCATGCTTCAGGCTCAAGGAAGGCTCTGAGGGCACGCCCTGCCCCGCCCCCCCCCTGACTGCATAGCTGCCCTGGCCTGGTGCTTGCGCAGGCTACTCGCGGGTGGTGCTGGCGCTGCTCAGCAGGGCGGTCAACCAGGTGTGGGCCAGGAGGTCAGGGCAGGGGGGGGCGGTGGGGGAGGGCAGCTGCCAGCCCCACCCCTTAACCATGAACCCACCCTGACCCTGACCCTGACCTCGAACCTGTGGGCCAGCGGTCCACCACTGCTCACCACAGCCTGCTGGCACCACAGGCCACCAGGCACAAGGCAGCCGCCCCCCGCCCCCTGGGGCTGCTCCCCTCTTCCCCCTCAGGGTCACCAGGGCCTGCCCGCACCCTGCCTGCCCCCTCCACTGCGCTGCAGCAACACAGGCAGCGCAGGCCCCCTTCCCAGCCCTAACCTGCCAACTGGTCTTGCCCCCTGCCTGCCCCCTGCCTGCCCCCTGTCCCTCACCTCTGCCCCCTGCCCCCCCCTGCAGGGCACGCACTTCAGGGTGATGTGCACGGAGGGGAGGCCTGACGGCACTGGGCTGCGCATGGCTGATGCCCTGGCCAAGATGGGGTGAGGCGGCAGGGGGGCGGGGGGGGAGGGGGGGGGTGGGGGGGGGCAGGGGGGGGCTGCTGGCTGCAGCAGATGCCAGGAGGGAGGTGAGAAGACGGTCGAGGGGGGGGCTGGGCGGTAGGCGTAGTGGCGGCTGTGGCTGCGAACAATGGCTCATGAGGGGCAGCAGGGTCAGGGAGCAGGCTCAAGGGGGGAAGCAGGCTGAAGGTAGGAGAAAGGAAGGGTGGGGCAGGGGGAGGGGAAGGCGATGGGGTAGGCAGGGGCTGCAGGGCTGAGGGCTGGGATCAAAAGGGGGGGGGGGGGCCTGTTGACATTGGTTGGGAGTCGGGGGTTAAGAGGAGTGAGGGGAGTGAGGGTAGGGTTAGGGTTTAGGGTTTAGGGTTTAGAGTTTATAGTTTGGGGTTTAGGGTTTAGGGTTTAGGATTTAGGGTTTAGGATTTAGGGTTTAGGGTTTAGGGTTTAGGGTTTAGGGTTTAGGGTTTAGGGTTTAGGGTTAGGGGAGTGAGGGTAGGGGCTGGAGGGCGAGGGCAGCAGCCTGCAGGGGTCTGGGGCTGAGGTGGTCAGGCCGCCATGCCACCAAGGCCAGCGGGGCCCCCCCCCTTGGTGGTTGGGCAGCGCAGAGGCTGCGGGGTGTGACCGGGCTGTGGGGCAGTGGGCCGCGCGTGTGGGGCTGAACTGCGGTGGGCAGCCAAGAGGGCTGAGGGTGGGGCTGAGGGCGCTGTGTGGCTGTGTGGCCGCAGCATCCCCACCACCATCATCCTGGACTCTGCGGTGGCCTACGCCTTGGAACGGTGCGGGCGGCACTGGGGGCTGGGGGGGAGGGGGAGAGGAGGAGGGAGGGGGCGGTGCGGGGAGGGAGGGCGAGGGGCGGAGCGGCGGGCAGGGGGGTCGCACCCTCCATCAAAGCCTCAGGCAGCAGGCAGGGGGGTGGTCTAGGGTGCGGGTGCGGGTGACGGGGTCAGTTTGGGCCCCACAGCTCCCAGAGCTTGCTGCTGAGCGGCAGGGTCGACATGGTGCTGGTGGGGGCGGAGGCGGTGGTGGAGAATGGCGGCATCATCAACAAGCTGGGCACCTACCAGGTGAGGGGCGGCTACAGGGCGCAGGGCAGCAGCAGCCAGCCCAGCCCCAGCCCCTGCCCCTGCCCCTGCCCCTGCCCCTGCCCCTGCCCCTGCCCCTGCCCCTGCCCCTGCCCCTGCCCCTGCCCCTGCCCCTGCCCCTGCCCCTGCCCCTGCCCCTGCCCCTGCCCCTGCCCCTGCCCCTGCCCCTGCCCCTGCCCCTGCCCCTGCCCCTGCCCCTGCCCCTGCCCCTGCCCCTGCCCCTGCCCCTGCCCCTGCCCCTGCCCCTGCCCCTGCCCCTGCCCCTGCCCCTGCCCCTGCCCCTGCCCCTGCCCCTGCCCCTGCCCCTGCCCCTGCCCCTGCCCCTGCCCCTGCCCCCAGCCCCTGCCGCTGCCGCTGTGAGTGGCACCCAGTTCAATACACAGCTGCCTGTTGCCCATATGAACCATGACCTCATCAGCATAGATGGGTTGGTCACAGTCGGCCATGCAGTAACCCTAACCCTAACCCTAACCCTAACCCTAATCACAAACAGCACAGCCAGGGCCGAGGGTGCAGGGCAGGGAGCAACATGGGTCAGAGGGGTTCCCTGTGCAGTGGAGTAGAGCTGATGCTCTGCTGCTGGTGTGGCCGCCCCCGGTGCCAGGCCTCAAGAGTGGGGGCGGGGGATGCGTGCAGATTGCCATCTGCGCCAAGGCGGTGAACAAGCCGGTGTACGTGGCTGCTGAGAGCTACAAGTTTGCCCGGCTGTACCCCCTCACGCAAAAGGTGGCGCACGACAGCACCACCACCCCCACACGCCCACAACGCCAGCAGCACAACATCAACAGCACATCACCACCAACATGAACGCCAGGACCTCCATCCTCATCATGATCCTTAACATAACCACCATGCCAGGGACTCCATGGCAGTGGAAGCATGTCAGCTTGAAAAGCATGTCTAAACAACAACACCAGCTGGAGCGCAGCAGCAGCAGCAGCAGCAGGTTAGCCAAGTCCGCCCCCGAGGTCTTAGACCCACCCACTGCCTGCTGCCTGTTCACGTGGTCTTCCGAGCCCACTCCCCCACCCACTGCCCTGCTGACCTACCCTCTGCCCTCAAGCCCTCCTGCCCTGCTGCCATGCCCCCAGCCCCCTTCCCCCAAGCCCTCCTGCCCACTGCCCTGCTGACCTGCCCCCCTGCCCCCCTGCCCCCTGCCCCCAGGACCTGCCTGAGGAGCGCAAGCCCACTGAGCTGGGCCCGCTGCTGCCGCCAGGGGTGGGGCTGGAGAACCCCTCAAGGGACTACACACGTGAGTGGCAGGGCTCAGGCCAGGGCAGCAGGGAGCAGCAGAGGGGTGGCAGGGGGGTGGCAGGGGGCGGAGGGGTGGGCAAGGGGGGTGGCAGGGGGGCGGATGGGGTGGCAGGGGGGTGGCAGGGGGGGTGGCAGGGGGGTGGATGGGGTGGCAGGGGGGCGGATGGGGTGTCAGGGGGGGTGGCAGGGGGGTGGCAGGGGTAGGCCAGGGCTGCTGGTGCAGCCGCATGGATGGGTGGGCCAAGCTGGGTGGGAGGATTTGTAGGCCGTAGGATTTGGCTGGGGGGGGCGTTGGGCCGCGCCCTGCGGCTTGTGGCACCTAGGGACTGCTTGTGGCCCCTCAGGCTAACCCCTCCAGCCTGCCCTCACCATGCCTGGCTGCCGGGCTGTGCTCCAGGGCCACTGTTGCAGCAGGCAGCTAGGGCCGGGGCGGGGCATGCCTCACAGCGGGCAGCTCAGGCCCACAGGGCACAGCCTCAACAGCTTCACGCATTGCGTGTTGTCGCCTGCTGCTGGTGCCCCACCCTGCCCCTGCCTTCCCCACTGCATCCACACCTCACCGCATCGATCGTGCCCTTGCCCTTGCTGCCGGGCTGCCCGCCCCTGGCCTGCCCTGCGCAGCGCCTGCGTACCTCAGCCTGCTGGTCACGGACCTGGGGGTGTTGACACCAGCCGCCGTGTCGGATGAGCTCATCCAGCTGTACGTGTAGGGCAGGCAGGCAGGCTGGGGCGGAAGGCGGAGCGGAGCAGGGCGAGCCGGCTCACGCGAGGGAAGTGTTCGATGGAACGCAGCCCGTACCTTGTGAGCGGATGGGCGGTTGAGCGGTTGAGGCTGCAGGCCCCCAGCAGCGCAGGGGCTCCCTGGGGCCTCCTGTGTATCTATACTAGGCAAGGCCAAGCAGAAGCTGACGGCCAGAGCATCCTGAGCAGCCCATACCTTGTGAGCCGAGCACGTGGGGGTCCTACGCATGGTTCGGGGCTGCAGTGTGACACGGCTGGGTAGAGGGGTTGGGAGGCAATCAAGGAGGCTGGCGGGCAGGCAGGGGGCAGGGGAGGCGATGTTGCCGTGAGGCGCGGGCCATTGCTCCGGCTGCAACTCACTGGGACGGCTAGGACTTGAAGAGTACGGGTAACTTTGTTTCTCTTGACCCAAACCCCAGCTCTGGTGAGACGTTAGAGAAGGTGGTTGAGGCTGCATGCCCCTAACAGGTTGAGGGCTCCTAAGCAGCCTTTAGCTTATCCATTCCGGGCAAGGCCAAGCAGAAGATGACGGTCAGAGCATTATGTGTGACTATCGTCACCATCGGCTCATCGCCACTTCCGTATGCAAGCATGGCTGCTGGTACGCGACCATGTAAGGCTGAGCTAATGTTGATTGAGAGATCTGATCTCCTTGTGATAAGTGTAATGTGGTGAGGTGATTTGAGGCCGGGTTCTTTTCCCCGGCATTCTTTCTGACAACGCCCTAATCTGTCACGGAGTACTCTGTCACCCCCCCTGAGCATCACGCAACAGTTAGTTGCCGACCGAGGCCATGGAGCCTCCTAGTCAGGCGTTCCCAACTACCTGAAAACCACCCCCCTGTGATAGGAAGCCCGTATCTCCGCAGCCAACCAGGCCGACGCAGCAAAAACTATCTCGCTCTCAGCGGTGCTCAGTGCCTGCCCAAAGATCGACATTTGAATTCATGCGATTTTGCCTCATGCGAGGCGCGCCACACTAGCACGCTTCGCCACACCGTTGTTGCTGGCACCTGAGCAGCAGGCTGTTGTCCTGGAGCAGCTGGCTAAGGGTGACAGCCCATGGTGGAGACTGACCCTTCTGCCGCTCAAGCAGCTGTGACACAGCATCTCCTGCATACGCCCAGACGCGCAGCATAGACACCGTTGAGCTGATGTAGCTGGCCCAGCGGGTGTCACACGGCACTTGGGGCTTGGCGCCCCATGCTCCCATGCCGAGCGGCACCCAATACTGGGCTAGCAAGCTGGCAATGGATTCAATGGCTGGGCGGATGTCACTACACTCGTAGAAACTAGCACACGCAAAGTTCATTATTTTGACATGAAACTTGGCACATAGCATTTTTACAACATTGTAAGAGTTATGGTGAAAACCTAAAATCGAGGAAAAATCGGGCTGAGGAGATACACGCTGGACGTCTCGTTTTGCTCCATTTCACGTGCTAGTGCTAGTGGCGTTGTTGGTTTCCTCTGCGGGCTTCGCGTTCGTGCTCAGTACTAACCACTGAAAGTTAGTCAGCACAGAAAGTTAGGTAGTCAGCACTGAAAGTTGGTCAGTCAGCACTGAAAAATAGGTAGTCAGCACTGACAGTGGGTCAGTCAGCACTGAAAGTGGGTCAGTCAGCACTGAATGTTAACCAGTCAGCACTGATAATTAATCAGTCAGCACTGAAAATAAATCAGTCAGCACTGAAAGTGGGTCAGTCAGCACTGAAAGTGGGTCAGTCAGCACTGAAAATTTATCAGTCAGCACTGACAATGGATCAGTCAGCACTGAAAGTGGGTCAGTCAGCACTGAATGTTGGTCAGTCAGCACTGATAAATAATCAGTCAGCACCGATAATGGATCAGTCAGCACTGAAAGTGGGTCAGTCAGCACTGAATGTTAAACAGTCAGCACTGATAAATAATCAGTCAGCACTGATAATGGATCAGTCAGCACTGATAGTGGGTCAGTCAGCACTGAATGTTAATCAGTCAGCGCTGATAACTAATCAGTCAGCACTGATAATGGGTCAGTCAGCACTGATAGTGGGTCAGTCAGCACTGAATGTTAATCAGTCAGCGCTGATAATCAATCAGTTAGCACTGATAATGGATCAGTCAGCACTGAAAGTGGGTCAGTCAGCACTGAAAGTGGGTCAGTCAGCACTGATAATTAATCAGTCAGCACTGACAATGGATTAGTCAGCACTGAAAATGGGTCAGTCAGCACTGAATGTTAATCAGTCAGCACTGAAATTTAACTTAACAGCACTGAAACGGGTCAGTCAGCACTGAAAGTGGGTGAGTCAGCACTGACTTGTAGGTCTGTTAGTACTGACAACTCTGTATCTCCTCAGCCCAATTTTTCCTCGATTTTAGGTTTTCACCATAACTCTTACAATGTTGTAAAAATGCTATGTGTCAAGTTTCATGTCAAAATATTGAACTTTGCGTGTGCTAGTTTCTACGAGTGTTGTTGGCTAGGTACTTGATTGAGCACAACCTGGGTGCCGAGGTTGATGAGGAGGTTGATGGCGAGGCTCAAGCTACGGATGACATTGAGGCTGGGGCCCAGGTTTAATAGCAGTGGCATGGTTGGGACTCAAACACATAGTGCTAGTGCGGGCGCAAGTGACAACACAATGTGCTTGAGCGGGGCAACACCACGGTGGTGAGCTGGGTACAGCTGAGCCAGGTGAGGAGGAATGTTACGTGACCATGTAAGGCTGAGCTTAACGTTGGTTGGAAGATCTGGATCCCCCCGTGAGAAGTGTAATGTGGTGAGGTAGTTTGTGGTCGGGTTCGATTTCCCGGAAGACTTCCTGACAATCAGACCCTTCCAACTCTCTTGAATGCAACTTTCCTGCATGCTACCAGCTCTTGTTTTGTAGCTGCAGGGTCGGCTTAGACATGTTAGGATGCATGGTTGGCGGCTTATTCAAACTACAGCTGCGGTTGGTTTGCAAAGCTGAGGGCTGCAGCTACTGCTGCTATTGAGTGCAATTCACATACTCTGTGGCGTTGCAGCCGAGAGTCTCGGGACTTCTGGGCTGACGGCAAGCGGTTTCAGGCAGAGTTGAGCTCAGAACAATGCTTACAGAATCATGTCAGGGTTAGCTTAAGAAGAGACACCTCACACTATCTCATACCCTGCTGCCACGTTGCCATATGTCACGTCAGTCATGTGCAACGTTGGCTGAAGGGTATGAGATAGTGTGAGGTGTCTCGTTTTAAGCTGACCCTGGCATGATTCTGTAAGCATTGTTCTGAGCTCAACTCTGCCTCAACCGCTTGCCATCAGCCCAAAAGTCCCGAGACTCTCGCCGGCGACGCCACAGAGTATGTGAATTGCACTCAATAACAGCAATAACTGCAGCCCTCAACTCTGAAAACCAGCCGCAGCTGTAGTTTGGATAAGCCGCCAGCCATGCATCCTAACATGTCTTAGCCGACTCTTACAACACACTTGCAGGTCGGTGGCGGTGCGCATGTTGACACTCTAGCATGAGCGAAGCTGGAATCTGGTCTCTTCAAGATCTGCCTTTGTGGCAACAGTTGAAGACATGAGGATTTGTTGTTGCTGAGTTGTTGCTGCAAGAGCATGCCCCCATGCACAATTGGGCCTACTGGCCTTGGTGCGTTTGCAAAGACCACCCATAGTGTGGATGACTGAGCTTGGGTCAGGCGGGTGGTGCTCGATAATAGGTGGAGGCGGGAGGGGGTGGTGATCGTGGTAGTGGTGGTGGTGGCGGCTGAGACTAGGTAAGCGGGCTCCTGCAACAGTTGCCAACAATGGTGGTGGTGGGTATACACACGCAAATCAGTGCACAATTATCGATTTTGAGGGGGTGTTGTTTGTATACGATTCGCCTCGGAATGAGACTATTGTTCCATGCCCACTAACATCGTATACGTATATTATATAATCTATATTCAGTTCCCCCCTTTTAAAGCTACTCCTTATAGTGCAGTATTGCAACATACCTGATGCTGCAACGCTGCACCAAACCTCTCACCAAACCGCTCACCGTGAAAAAGTGCACCATATACAGTCTAGTAGTTTTATGCTGTAATAAAGTAGTTATGTAGGTAATTCATTGGTATTTTCAGGGTTTGGAGATTGTGGTTCCTTAAAATGTTGTTTGCTTATCAAGGTGTCACTTGTGCACTAGTGCACTACTTCATTACACCCATTGTGCAGTACTGCACCACACCCAGTGATACAATACATCACCTTAGAAACATCTCACCAGCCAAGCATACTTACCAATTTTCGTTTCAACCCCCAATCTTACAGTCACGTCATAGGGCTATGTGCCAAATCTTAGCAAAAACGTTGTTACTGATTTGCCTGAGTATAACTATGCATGAGGTGGATAGTTCTAAGGTAACATATGCCTTGTCTTCATTGACAGCGGTAGCAAGGGCGGGTCACTCTGCTTAATATGACATACTCATCAACATTAACATAGCAAGCTGAGTGTAGGCTGCACATGCTTGCACATGTCAGTGTTTACCTCGAATTGGAAGTTATCTCTGGGCATTAGGACCATCAACGAGTAAGCCTCCACAGAAGTAGAATTAGGTGCGAGTCTACATCCAAGGAAACACTTTCGGGTTGATTCAGCCGGGATGAATTACAAAGCGCCGGCTGTACTTGCCCTTAGAGCAGGAAGAAATCACCACGTCATTGCGAAGCACCTCCACAATTGCGCTGCGCGATGTTGAGAGAGCGGCCGGCTGATCGGCGGTCGCACTCTTTCGTTTACAGGGAATCTGGCATAATGTGCGTGTAGCAGACTAAGCGATCATCGCCGCACAGTACTACGCCAATCGCACACGTCCCGGCACCGGGACATCCATGACAAGGTTGTGTAACTGACTTTATCAGAGTTGGGAGGGTCTGACTGACAAGTTGTTAGTGACAACGCCCTAGTCTGTCACGGAGAACCTTGTCACCGCCACTGAGCATCACTCAACAGCTGCCCCATTCAATGTTTTTGCTTTTGTTCCTGCAGCATTGCTCAGTGCACCGACTGAGCAACAGGCAGGCACTACCAAAAGATCCACCACCGCGTTGCATGTGTTCCGCCTCCTGGACTGCATGACAGCCACATCAGGCTTGCAAGTACACGGCAGGGTAGTCGTCGTCGGTAAAGCGTCGTCATCCCCGTGACGCATGCAAGGTACCGCGTGTGGACATGAGACCGTCTGCGACATTGTGCATCTAGCTTCCAGCATTTTTGCACGCCCATCCCTACCTAGCAGCCATACATCGCATTTTCACGTGTCCTGCCCAAACCCGCCTCGCGCAAGCTCTCGACGTACCCAACAGGGCCGCGACCGCAACAGCTCCCAGCGCGGCGAAGCACCTCCGTGCGACCATGACGTCCCTCTGCCACGCCCTGCACAGCCCCACAGCAGTTGCCAACCCGTGGCACTCCCTCAGAAGCCCGCAAGGCGTTGCCTGCGCCTCAGCAGGGCGGTCCTGGCCCCGCAGCGCCCTCCCCCTCCCCTGGCCTTGCCTTGCGCCTGATGTCAGCAGCGCCCGCTCCAAGCCTGCAGTCAGGATGCTGCCAGTCACTAGGGCGCAGCCCTGGCGGCCAGACATGAACGATGTGGACAGGCAAGCAGCAGGGGGGTGGCAGGTGGGGCGCTGCAGGCGGTGAGGTAGCTAGACAGCGGGGCCCTGAAGCCTTCACAGGTCCCTGATTGGCTGCATTGCTCAGGGGAGCAGACACAGTTTTGCAAGTGCAGTTCAGGGGAGTTCAGGAGGATTCAGGGGAGTAGACACAGTTTTGCAGTCAAGTTCAGGAGGGCAGCCACAGTTCGTGTGCCTTCATTTCCAGCTCCTGTCCTGTCCACCCTCGCCCACCCTTATGTGCCCACCCCTGTGTGTAAGTCCGCAGTGCGTATGCCTTTGTATCAAAGCTGCTGTCCACCCCTGCCTGGTGGGAGGGTAGCAAGGGCACGCCCCGAGACTACTGTCCTCCCTTGACGCACGCCCAATGGCCAGGGCGTAGTCTTTCTTCCTCTCTTTCTTTCTTGTCCACCCTTGCACACCCTCACGCACCCAGCCGTGGAGTGAGCGGCAAAAGATGCCAAACCCCTGCAAGGGGCGGGCGGCCAAGCAGCCTAGCGGGCGGTGTAAGGGGTGTGCGCCGGGAAGTGCGCCACCTGCACCCACACCATGCTGACCAGTCAGCCAGCTGCTCTGGGTGTTTCTTACAGAGGGGGTGGTCGCCGTGTTTTTGCGCGTTGCAAAAGAACGCCACGTGCACACACAACATGCCGACCAGGGCAGCACAGTTAGCCGGCTGCTCTGGGTGTTTATTATAAAGTGGGTGTGCGGTGTGTTTCTTGCGCAGCTTGTCTAGAGGGGGCCGGGCCCGGGTGCGGGGCACTGGCAGCCGCGACGTGCCGCACCGCCTGAACGCCGAGGAGCGCGTGCTATACAACGCGGCAAAGAAGAAGGCAAGCAGCAGCAGCTGGTGTGGGGCAACTCAGCCTCCCTCACGCACCCCCTTGCTGGCAAATCACTCGGCCTCTGCAGCCCCCTACCACCTGCCTGCCCACCAACTCCCCCCTCAGCCCTCGCTGGTGCCCTGTCTTCCCCCCACACTGCTGCCTGCCCACCTGATGGCTGCCAGGGCTTCCTCGTAGTTCGCGGCTCCGGGTACCGCAAGGAGCGCAAAGGGCACCCGCTGCCTAATGGTGAGGCACTCTGACACCTGTTGCTGATTTGGAGGGCAGGGGCGGGGGCAGGGCCAGGGCCAGGGCCAGGGCCAGGGCCAGGGCCAGGGCCAGGGCCAGGGCCAGGGCCAGGGCCAGGGCCAGGGCCAGGGCCAGGGGCAGGGGCAGGGGCAGGGGCAGGGGCAGGGGCAGAGAAGGGAGGGCAGGATGAGGGGCAGGAGGGCAGTGGCAGCTGGCCCAGGTTGGATGCGGTGCTGCAGTGCACCTGGACTGCCCTATGTGACTCTCCCGTCATGCTTGGTGCAGGGCGGGAGGCCCCAGGGGCATTGCTGCGTGGCTTGACAGCAAGCAAACAGCGCCAGCAGCAGGAGCAGCAGGGATGTAGTCAGGGTCAGGCTCGCAGCTGCATGCCTCCCCTCTGTCCCCTCTCCCATTGAGCTGCTGTGAGTGCCTAACTCTAACCCTGTTCTCAACTCCCCCTGTGCAGTGTGGCGGCAGTGGCCCTAACCCTGACCCTGACCCTGACCCCCCTGTCAGTGTGGCGGCAGTGACCTTAACCCTGACCCTGACCCTGACCCCCTGATGTGCAGTGTGGCGGCAGTGGTGTGATGCCAACAGGCGGGCCACTGTGGTGGTGGAGCAGGACGCGCAGGGCGGCCCGCTGGACTGCTGCTGCGTGGACCTGGCCAGCCTCAGGCAGCAGGTCAGGAGCAAGGGGGGAGGGTCGAGGGGGGAGCGGGGAGGGGGGAGGGGGGAGGGGGGAGGGTCGAGGGGCGAGAGGGGAGGGCACACAGGGGCACCGGGGGCCTTGAGAGGGGTCAGGGGGAGGAGCTGGGGACCTTTCCCCTGCTGCCCCTGCCCCTGGTTGCCAGGCTGCTGCCCGGTAACACTTCCGCCCGGGCGGCACTCTGCAGGGCGCTGAGCTGGCAGCGGCACGCCAGGCCTGCCTGCAGCTGGCAGCTGAGTGCGGGCTACAGGCCCTGCAGCCTGACCAGCGCTCAGCAGCGGACGTGCCCTTCAACATCCTGCCCGACCCCTTCTTCACCCGCAACAAGAACATTCCTTCTTCACCCGCCCCAGGGCAGGCAGCTGGCCAGCAGCAGGGGTCTGGGCAGGGAGGGTCGCAGGGGAGGGGGAGGGAGGAGGCAGAGCAGGGGGCGCCCAACGGTACTGTGAAGGGAGGGGAGGGGGCTGGGGCCGTGGGGGTCATGGCCGGGGCAGGGGTGCCTGAGGGCAGCGGGGTGGAGGGCAGCGGGCAAGACAAGGTGGCGGCAGCGGAGGCTGCAGTCGTGGCTTTGGCTCAGGAGGTAAGGGGAGCAGGGTCTGGGGCAGGGGCAGGGGATGGGGATGGAAATGGGGCAGGGGCAGGGTGGGATTCCAGCCGCTAGCACTGAATGGCTGTGTATGGCTCACCCCGCACTGCTGCTGCTGCTGCTGCTCCTGCTTTGCTGCCCGGTGGCCCTGCGCTGCTCTGCCCACTGCCCACTGCCCACTGCCCAGGTGGCGGCTGTGGCCAGAGCTGTTCGTGAGCTGAAGGAGGGGCAGGGCCTAGGCAATGCAGACCCACAGGTCAGGGAGTACGTGGCCCAGCTGAAGGCCTGCAAGGTAAGCCTTGGGGTCAGAACCCTGGGCTGGGGTGAACGGAAGGCAGGTAGGTGGTGGCGTGCTAGGGCCCCCCCAGCCCTTGACCCCAAGGCCCTGGTTTCCCACCTGGCCTGCAGCACTGTCCTCCCTTGCAGCTTGCAGCCTGCTGCCAGCACCGGCTGCTCCATCCACCCCCTGAGCTGCTCCAGCCTCCTCCTCCTCCTCCTCCACCTCATCACCTGAGCTAGACAGGAGTCTAGGCATTCAGTCCAGGCTGAACTGTGCCGACGAACTGCCGTGGCCTCACCCGCCCTTCCACCCCCCACCAGCTCTGCTAGACAGGACTCGAGGCAGACAGTCCTAGACAGGCTGGACTGCGCAAACCAACTGCAATGGTGGCTCTCCTCCCCACCGCTCCCCTCCTACCTCCCCTGCCCCCAGCACCCAGCTCCTAGCCTAGCACTGACCACTCAGAAACTCAAAAACTCACCCCAAACTTTGGCGGGCCGTAGAAAGTGCGTTTTTGAGTCCACCCTGACCCACAGCCACCCCTCGCTGCCCCTTCACCTCCTCCTGCAGGCCAAGCTGGCACAGGCCGAGGCAGCAGCAGAGCTGGCCCGCCTGCCCCGCTCCCCCCGCGCTGCTGCCTTGTTCTCAGTGTTCCAGGAGGCAGTGCCAGGCGGCGCAGTAGCCACCACCACAGGCACTGAGGGAGCAGGCAATGCGGCTGATGACATGGCAGCGGCTGGGGCCAGCCAGGGGGCGGAGGGGACGAGCAGCAGGGGCGGGTTAGGTGCGGCACCACAGCAACCTGCAGAGGCACCTGGGGCAGAGCAGGCTGAGGGCCAAGCGGCAGGGCACACACCTGAGGGGCTGGAGGCAGGGGCTGGCGGGCCACACCCGATGTTTCGCGTTGCAATCTGGGCGCTGCCAGCAGATCCACTGTTCTTCAGAGCCAGCCGCCCAGCAGCCAAGGTGTTTGCAGCCAAAGCTGCAGCGCTGCTCACTACCAAGGGCACCATGAGTATGGACGTGGATGCAGCTGTGGAGATGGAGGAGGCGGCTAGCGGTGATGAGGCTGATGAGGTGAAGGCGGAGGTAGATGACACAGAAGAAGCAATGCAGATCCCTGTAATGTAATGCAGACGTCTGTAACACAGTGAAAGTGCATGGGAACAAGCAGGTGCTGTTAACATGCATGCCATGCCTGCAGTAATCCTAGCAGGCTCACCTAAGCATGGCCAGCTGAAGTCTCCAAGGCATGCAGGACTTGTTGAGTGGTATAATTACTTGTTACTTATTACTCATGACTGTCACAATCAACTATACCAAACCCTTCCCAAAGGGGATGTGTGTGAGTAAGAGCTATAGGGTTAGTTAGAGCTCTTGCTAGTAGTAGACCTGGAGGCACACACACCAGAAGGCTGACTAAAGTGGGCATTAGGCACACTAGCAGTAGCCTCTACAACAGCGATATCGCAGCATGTGTTTGATTACAACTCATGCTTTAATTTGGTGTCGCATGAGGGAACTCGATGCAATCAACGTGTGAGTATAATACGAAGGTTCGCAATGTCAGCAAGACAGCTACGTCTACTCCCTAGTTAATAGTACACCTCCCCTGTGGCGCGCAATGACGCGGGTATTAAAGTCGTTGATCGGCGGTTACTCACTTGAGCTTTCTCATCGCGTCCTCAAGTGCGAGCTGGGTGCACTTCCACACAGCTGCACTGCTACAGGTTCGTAGCTGTGAGGTGAGGATATCGATCGGAGGTTTGGGCTTCCCGCGCCACGGGATGCAGTGCCCATCTCATTGTGTGCTTCAAAAGCTGATCACAATGTGCGTCGCGCTGTCCCGATGGTGTAGAAAATATGGACAACATTGCGGAGCGGATTACGGCTAGTGCTGAGGCTGTCAGCAAGTTTGTGGAGAAGAACAAGGAGGCCGTGGCCATTGGGGCTGGCGTCAGCACAGTTGCACTGCTTGGGGCCCTGGCCTGGCGCCGGGCTGCTACCTACGTGCCCAAGGCAGGCCCTTACCCAGTGGGGACTCTGCCCCCTGATGCCTACGATGGTAGATGAGGATTGCGATCGCTCTGTGCGAGGGTGGTGGGCGGGGAAGTCAAAAGCTTTGAACCTTGCTGCGGTCGCAGCCGTGATTGTGGGAGCTGGGCCATCCGGCGCTGTGTGCGGCTACTTCATGGCCAAGGATGGCGCCAAAGTGGCGCTACTAGACAAGGAGACATTTCCGCGTGACAAGTGCGTTACAAACAGCCGCGCTAACGCCACGGGCAGCATGGCCTAACAAGCCAGCCCCGTTTTGACGTGCAGGTACTGCGGAGACGCGGTAAGCAAGCTTGGCTGCAGTGCAAGCCTTCGCCCCCTTGGGTAGGATAGGAAGCAGCCTTGTTGGCACTTGCTGCCCTGCAGGTGTGCACCCCAGCAATTCACATCCTGGAAGAGATGGGCGTGATGGAGGTCAGTGGTGGCAGCAGCCACAGCAGTTGCCTAGCTGCCAACCACTAATGTGGAGTAACATACTTCTAGCCAACCTAGGCACCGCCACCCTACCCTGGCCTGCATGGCCCGATTGGCCCTTCCCCCAAACCCAGCCCTACCCCGTTTGGCTGGATCTCCTTTCTCCTTGCCTCTCTCACCACCATCCTTGCAGGAGCTGAAGAAAAACAACGAAGCTCACTTCGCGGACGCAGGCGGCTTTGTGTCGCCCTCTGGCATTTCCTACATTGGGGTTTCCAAGGAGAAGCTGGGCAAGGCCGCCTGCTGTGCCGTCAAGCGTATCCACATGGATGCGCGCGTGGCCAAGAACGCAGCCAGGGCTGGTGCAGACCTGAAGGAGGGCTTTGAGGTGAGCTGGGTGGCTGCAGGGGCTGCAGGGGTGAGGTGCAGGGGCTTTCACACCTCCACATCACACCCCTGGATCACACCCCTGGCCCCGCTGCCCAGATTCCCTCTGTCGCCATCTGCTGACCCTAGGCCAGCTGCCTGACTAGCTCGGGCCCCTCGCCCTGACCTGTGCCCCAGGCCTCCCCGCTGCCCCTGTGGCCCTGGCTGCAGGTGACTGACGCCAAGTTTGACGCTGGCAGTGGGCTGTGGACAGTGGAGAGTGCGGGCGGCAGCAAGGTGCAGGGCCGCGTGCTAATCATTGCGGACGGTGCTACGTCCAAGTAAGCAGTGGCCCTAGAAACAGGTGGCCCCCTGCCCCTCCCCCTTTCCCTAACCCCCTAACCCTTCCCCTTCCCCTCCACCAGCACCTGTTGTCCCTCCCATCACCATTCACCACAACCACAGCCATGCAGTTTGTCAAACAGTTAGGGTGAACAGCCTTAGGGTGCAAAGCCTGCTGCTGTTGGGATGACACCTGCTGGCCCCTCATGCCCTTATGCCTGCAAGGCCCAGTGCTGACGCTATCTGGCCCACCTGCCTGCCCTGCCCCCTCCTTGACGGCTGCAGGCTGGCCACCAAGCTGGGTTACTGCACGCAGCCCCCCAAGGGCGTGTGCTCCCGTGCCTTTGTGGAGGGAGGCACCCACAATACCAACTTTGACGGCGTTTGCTTTTACCCCAAGTGGTCACTGCCAGGCTACGCAGCCATCTTCCGCCACCCCAATGACGAGCTCAACTACTGCTACTACCTTATCCCCTGCGGCAAGGACGGCTACTGCGGCGATGTGAAGGAGTCAGACCTGGCCAGGTAGGGGGTGAGGGGGAGGGATGAGGGGGGGTGAGGGTGGCTAGGTAAGGGGTGAGGGTAGCTAGGCAAGGGGTGAGGGGGAGGGGGGGCGCTTCAACAGCGGTGGGAGGGTATGCAGCCGGGCAGTGGGATCATGCAGTGGTTGGCACGCACGCACACACAGGGGCACAGGTTGAGAGGCACAGGCACCAGCTGCAGTCCTCTGTCCCCTCCACCCACCATGAACCTACTGCTGCAGCCCTCTTACCCTCATACCCTCACGGCCTCTGTGCCCTGCTCCCCCCTCCCTCCCCCTGCTGCCCCTCTCCCTGCTGCCCCTCCCCCTGCTGCCGCCTCCCTCCCCCTGCTGCCCCTGTGCAGGCTCCACAATGATGCGGCCCTCCTACCCTCACCCCTCACCTCACAGCCCCTGTGCCCTGCCCCCCCTCCCCTGCTGCTGCTATGCAGGCTCCACAATGATGCCATCAAGAACGACCCCTTCATCTCCAACGCCCTGGGCCCTAATGCCAAGCTTGAGCGCATGAGGGTGGCCAGCCTGCGTGTGGGGGGTCAGGTGCGGGGTCAGGGGAGTGGGCCTAGCCTGGTAGCCCTCCCCATTTAGGGCGGCAGACATTGGCTAGGAGCCTCAGGGCTGCACACAACCCCTGGGGGCCAGCTTGCCTTAACCCTCAGCTGCCCTCACCCAGCCTGGCTTTCCTAGCTCTATCCCTCTGCCCTCCTCCACCTCCTTTCCCCTTGGGGCCTGCTTGCCTCGGCCCTCAGCTGCCCACACCCAGCCTGGCTCCCTCAGCCTCCCCCTCTGGGAGATGGGAGAACTACAATTAGGAACCCTTTCTGTGTAGCCCTCTGCCCTCCTCCTCATCCTCCTTGCACCCTGCCCTGGTGTCAAAGCCAAAGTGCTTGTGCCCCTCTCCCCTGCCCCTCCACCCCTGCCTCCACCCCTGCCTCCACCCCTGCCTCCGTCCCTCCCTCCACCCCTGCCCCTGCCTCCGCCCCTGCCTCCACCCCTGCCTCGTCCTCTCCCCCTGCTACCAGGGCCTGCTCAGCACAGTGGACGACCACCTGCTGATCATCGGCGATGCTGCCGGCCACATTGACCCCATGACTGGGGAGGGCATCCACACTGCCATGATGGGCGGCAAGGCGGCGGCACAGACTATGATGGACATGCGCCGCACGGGCGACTTCTCCAAGCAGTCCTGCCGCCAGTACGAGCGCCGCTGGTTCAAGGTGCGCGGAAGCCACGGCATGTGACATGTTATGTCGTCATTGTGGGCAAACAAGGCTATCAGCTGACACACAGCAGTGCACAGTCCGGTGGAAGGGTGTGTGGTTGGGGTGGTTCTGTGCACTGGGGCAGGGGGGGCCAGGTTGGAGCTAAAGCTAGACCCAGTAGCAGGCCCAGGCATGCTCCTGGTGGCCCTGGTGCTGTGGCTGAGCGCATGCGCCTCAGCTCCGCCAGGTCCTCCTCCGTCACACTGCAGCAGGCAGCAGGGCATGTGACGTGTTGTGTTGCCAATGTGTGCAAAGCAGCTTAGCAGCTGACCTGCAGCAGTGCACAGTCCGGTGGAAGGGTGTGTGGTGTAAGTGTGTGTGTGTGTGTCTACGCACTGGGCCAGGGGTGGTCGGCCAGGGCTGAGCTGAAGCCTGACTTTTGGCCTGAGGCCAGACCTTAAGACCCTCCCGGCCTGACCAGAAGACCCCCCAGCCTGTTGCCAGACCTGAAGCCAGACCCGCCTAGGACTGAGCTGAAGCCCCTGAAGACCCTTAGCCTCAATGCCCACCCCTGGCTGCACCGTGCACCATGCCCCTTGCCGTCTTCCTCCTCGCAAACTTGCCCCTGCTGACCCCCCGACGCCTGGCCAGGCTTTTGGCCATGATTTCTTCCTGAGTCAGAAGATGGCCGAGGCTGTGTACGCCTGCCCTCTGCTGCTGGACGCCATGGCAAGCGAGATGCAGCGCAAGGGGGACAGCATGATGTCCAAGTGGGCTGAGATCATGACTTGCATGCAGGTGAGGGCAGCAGAGGGCGGCGTAGGGGGGAGCTGGGAGGCAGACGGCCACAGGGAGCAGGGCTGGAAAGGCGCCTCTCTGGGTTAGGGTCAGGGATACCCTGCTGATGTACCCTGCTGCTGGTAGCGTAACCCTGCTGACCACGCCGCCACTCTTGGCTGGGCTCAGGATCAGGCTCTCAGCTCTACCTCTAGCCCCCCCGTCCTGACAACTGTCCCACAGCCAGCTGTCCCACAGTCCTGCCAACATGTTGGCCGCCAGCTGACGCCTGCTGACGCGCCACTCTTGGCTGAGCTCAAGCTCTTGGCTCTTAGCCCCATGGGCCTCCTGTTCTTGCCCCCCAGCTGGCACCTACACACACCTACTGGAGTAGACTGTGCCACTCTAGCTTGCCATTGCCCTCGCGGGGACGCACACCACAGCTGGTACCGCAACCCCCTGCTGACCCCGCCGTCACTCTTGGCTCGGGTCAGGCCCTTAGCTCAACCCCATGGCCCCCTGTTTCGCCAGCTGGCTCCTACTGGCACCTACCAAAAAGGCTCTGCTGCTCTAGCTTGCCATCGCCCCAGCAGTGCCTCACACTGCGGCTGGCTATGGCGCTGGGCCTACAATGTGCGCTGTGCTTCAGCTCGGGTGGTTGGGTTGTTGATGTTGGTTGGTGCGTGCAGCCTAAGACCTACTTCTTCCGCCCTGACATCGCCACCCAGCTGGGCATTGCCATCGTGCGTGAGTTCCTGGAGCAGAAGGTGTGGGGCAAGCCGGACTGCTACCGCTTGAAGGCGTGACGGAGCAGCCAGGCCAGGGCATGTGCGGCAGCCAGAGGAAGGGAGGCCTGATGGATTCAAGGGGGTGGCCATGACTTGGTCGGCGCCTGAGCCCACTCCTGCCCCTGGGGCTGGGGCCATTGCGTCTGGGTATGGCCGAAACGCTCGCCATGCAAACTATTCAATCAGCAGGCCCTTCCACCCAATAGAAGGTCGACTGCATGCTAGGACGTTGCGACCAGACGGTTGTGAGTAGCCGGCGGAAGGCTGCAGTTGCCTCTGGCAGTGTTGAGAACCACTACCCAACTGTCACCTGATTTCTGAGGCTATGATAGACCAAGAGATGAGTAGTGCTACCGACGACAATCAAAGAGAGATGCCCAAGATCACTCGAGTAAAGATTCACTGTAACCCCAGGCGGTCAAGCAACTGAAGCGGTGTCAGTGCCACCTGCCACCTAACCCAAGCCTTGCGTCATCTCAGCTGGGATGCGGGACAACGAATACGACCTCATACCGTGCCATTCTTGCCATGTTACAAAGCTGTCACTGGCCATGGCAGCTTGCACAACTCAAAACTGTGCACGGACAAAGTGCAACAACATCTGGCTGTCTTGCAGGCTGTAGCACTGGCGACGCTTCCACTATATAGCAAGTAGGGAGGCTCCCAAGCATCTTCCTACCCAGCTGCTCATACTCAGTACAGAGACTCCTCCTGCATAAGCGAGGCAGCAAGGCAATAGTGAAAGAATGTCACAGGGCAAGGCATGTGCATTAGAAGAGGCAGAAGCTGGCAGCCACCTGGTGGGTCTTGATGGTGCAGTCGGAGGTGGCATAGGCCACGCAGGTCAGCACGAAGCCATTCCCCTGCTGGGCATCGTCCAGGAACGACTGGTCGCTCTGGTCAATGGTGCCAGCCTCCACCTTGCCAGCACAGCTGGAGCAGGCACCAGCGCGGCAGGAGTACGGCAGGTCAAGGCCAGCCTCCTGCAGGGGCGATCAGAACTAGCACGCAGCTCAGTATACAACTAGCACAAGGCTGGTCATGCAGCAAGTCGGGAAAGCGCGCGCCTCCATCCGCCTCCATCCGGCTGTGGGTAGACGTCGAGCGCCCTAGTGACATGTGCACACTGTCGGCAGTTACGCCGATCATCACTCCGCTGGCCCTGACCAATAGCCGCGGCGCCCATCTTGCATTGCTACTAGCCACTACTTTCGCCCTCAGGAAGCATTCTTCCTCACCAAGAAGTACAATCCTAAGCATCAGGCCTATCCAACCAGCTGGCAGATTTCTACGCCAGCTAACAGTCAGAGCGCGGTCTTACCTCTGCGGCATCGAGGATGTAGGTGTCTGGAGACACCTCGATGGTCTTATCGCCGCTGGGAGTCTTGAGTGTCACCTTGAACGCCATCACAGATACCTGGCGGGCTGTAGGCCTGACAGCGCGGACGCTGCGGCTGGCCACCTTAGCGCCGGCGAACCGGGTTGAGCGCATAGTCAGAGATGCCATTTTCTGATGTGCTGCTGCGATGTGCTGGCTTAGGGATGCAGCAAGGCAAGCTTGGAATCAGCAGCGTTCAAAAAGCCGCATTCCAAGAGTGACGTTTTTAGTTTCAGTTTCCCGGGATAGCACCAATTGTTACCTAGCACAAAACGAACTTGACTATCCCATTACCTGTCACTGACTCACCTGAAGGAAGTTCTCTACTCTAGTTTCAAGTGACTATCCTCCAGCCAGCCTACCACATGTACTTGTCCATCCTAGTCTATCATCCTAGAGAGGTGGCACTTTGCTTGAACTGTGTGTGCCAACCAATCCCAGCCAAACCCTTCCAGTCAAGCCAGGAGACATCGCCAGCTCCCAGGGCCTTATCGCTGCGCCAGGCTTCATGCACAAGGCTTGCGAGGTCTGATGAGAGGAAGTGGTGATGATGTCTTATGGGGCACCTCAAGATGACCAGCTGTCAGCCTGCTATCAAGCGGGCAGCTCAAAGGTGCTGCATTGTGCACTCCTTCATCTTTACTGCCAACTTGCATGCCTCTGCCAGGAGGTGGTGTGCGGCTGCCACCTCAGATGTATCCCGCAAACTGGTGTCAAGCCTCCCCAACACTTGAGGCTGGGAGAGGGAGTCCATTGAATGGAAAAGAGTGACCTGCCAGTGAGGGTATCAGGCTGTTCAAAGTGGCTGCAGTCCAGGCACAATGGAGCCAGTGTCAGGACGTCAGCGGCTGTGACTCCATGTAGCGCACTGACAGCCATGCTGCAGCACTTCCAGCTAAGCTAGGAGT
>JASKMD010000080.1:0-29629 GCA_030144725.1 Haematococcus lacustris
TGCACTAAAGATGCAATTTGTTCACAAGTGATATTCTGCACTTTTTGTTAGATGTGCAAGTTGTGATAGCCTGTGAGCTTGGGGGGTACTGAAGACAAGCAAGGAGGTTAAGGGCAGCCTTGTTTGTCTGGTTGTCATGGCTGTTCAGAAGGCACTGCTCGAACTTGCTTGCGCAGTTGATGGGAGGTGAGAGGGGGCCGTCACAGTCAGGTAGGAAGGGTGTAGCTGTGCCATCGCATACGTGTAGTACATCGATGGCTGTGCTAGCCGCCATCTATGTGCCGCCAAGCTGTCATAGGCGACACCTCCTGGCCACCAGGACTTTGATGCAAAGGAATGTCACGATGGCCAACATGACAAGGGCAGCCAACATGTGCTAGCCCAGCCCAAGAGCCATGGCGAACTCCAGGGTTGTTTGTTTGCTTGTTTTGAGCAGGTTGTCAGTAGGGTACGCCCATGCAATTTTAGGTGGCTCGGATTCCTAGAAAATCCTGGAATTATAGGCTCGAAGAAAAGAATTGAAGGCTAGAACAAAAGAATGCTAGGCTGGAAGAACAACATAGAATTCTAAGCCAGAACCTAGAAAAACAGGACTCGAATGTTGGCTGGTCGCTCCCTAATTGTAAGCCTTTGGAGCATCAAGCTGTTGGTTTTGATGAGGTGTCCAGTGGTTTAGTAGGAAAATGCCACCGGAGTGGGGGCTGTAGTCATCAAGGGATGCTTAAATTAGATTGTAGCGGAGTGAGAAACATGTTGTTCCTTGTTGAATGAGCTTTGTTTGCCTGGACGTGCTTCCATGAGCCCGCACATGGGATGTCAAAAGGACCATACGAAATGCGGGGTTAGTCAAAAAACCCACAATCAACTGAGCCGCGGCGGTGCGATGGTGTTATTCTGGCGCACTGGCCCTCCCGACAGCACAGAAGCGCAGAGACGCATAGTTGTTTGCAATGCAGAAGACCTGCCAAAGTGGGAGGTTATCCGCCCGATGCTGTTCTCGCCCTAGCAGCGTTTATGCAGAGCAACCTCCCATGCACATACACCTTGCAAGTTTTGAACAAGCTGTATTACCCGGGCAGAAGACGCTTGAGAAGTGCCCAGTAGTGTAACATCAGCAGCCACGTCAGTCACCACGCCCCCACATGGCCATGTATGCGATGGATGTGTCCGGTATGTAGCGTACAGCTGTAGACATGTGGGCGGCTGAAAAGCAGCCCTGACTCTGAATATGTGCGCCAAGAGGGAAGGTCATCACCACCACCACCATCACCATCACAACCACCATCACCATCAGCATATGGCAGTCGCTTGTCGATGTTGTTGCACCACACACAAGGACGGAAGGTGAGGAATTGTAGTGGCAGGTATGCGGCATCAAGACAATCACTGCTGCTGTCAATTGCTGCTGCGCACGTGGTTGTGGGCTGACTTGAGGTGGGCACCGGTCAGCACGGTGGGTGCCAGCAGCTCCGCCACTTCCTGTGGCCCTCCTCCTCACAGCCTCACACTGTGCCAGGGTGTGAACCAGAGTTGTACAAGGTGCAAATGGTCAGCATCTGCTGTAGAGTTGTCAGTTAGCATGTATGGCCATGAGGATGGGGCATGGGGCCAGTGCTGGGATGGGTGGCTGGGAGGGCCAAGCAAGATGTATAGGCCTGCTGTAGGTGTAGGTGCCACAGAGGTGCTGCGACAGGGACCGCAGATGAAGCAACGGTGACCTCTGCCTGACAATCTAGCCCAATGCTTTGGACCAGGTTAGCCAGGGCTAGTGGCCCATGCCCGGGCTGCTGGGGCTGCATTTTTTCTGTCCTGGTGAGGTCCAGCCGCTGCAAAGGCAGGAAAGGTGAGGGTGGGAAAGGAGGCTGGCCAGGCCACTGCGGGTGATGAAGGAACCATCGTTGGACTGCTCATGCAGTCCTGCAAGGCTGCGGAAGGAGGCTTAGGCGCTATTGGCTTGGGGGGAGGGCGACTGACATGCTTTGCCATCAAGGAGGGCAAGCTTTGCCTTAGGAAGAGTGGGGCTAGCGCTGCGTGCTGCTCAGCCAGCATTGAGGAGCACCAACAATGCAGAGGGGTGGGTGCCCTGGTGCATGGGCCAGCTGCGGCAGAGGCTCGGCTGGCCAGACGCAGGCACTGCTCTCGCTGGAAGCTTGGTAGGCCGCACTCGTGCGCCTCAAGTCGTCAAGGCAAGATGTCGTATCGCGTTCAAGTCGCCTACCTGCGGAGCTCACGTGGGTTGTTGAGGCTGCCGGCAGAGTGCACGTGGGGTTCCCTCGGCCCACCACCTGACAGTGGACCCGCAGCCAAGGGACCACCCACCCTTCCAAACATCAAGAATAAGCCGCCCGCGTGTAGCAAGGCAGGTACCGAGGCGACCCAAAAGCAATTGATCCCACGCTTCCAAGGGTGCATGGACCTGGCCGGAAGCCAGGGACCACCGACCGCATCACACCTGGAGTGTCGTATAAATGCCAGTCCGATCAGCCTTATCCGCA
Organism: Haematococcus lacustris; assembly: GCA_030144725.1. Taxonomy (NCBI): domain Eukaryota; kingdom Viridiplantae; phylum Chlorophyta; class Chlorophyceae; order Chlamydomonadales; family Haematococcaceae; genus Haematococcus; species Haematococcus lacustris. Next base: position 2,496 of record JASKMD010000080.1, read on the forward strand.
TACCCTTGGCACTCAGTACCCTCGCGCACACCTCTGCACGACACGATGGCCAGCCCCCGCACCACCATCGCCGCGCTTTGCCTGCTCGCCTTCGTGCTGGCGACTAGCCTGCCGGCGGCCTCTGCAAAGGATGGTGAGCGCGGGCCAGCTGCACACGCCGCACAGCTCACCACATCGAGCCTCCGCCGATGCAGTCAAGGCGACAGCGACCCTAGAGCAGCTCACTCACCACGCAGCAGCCGCTGCACTGCTGCTGCGATGCGCTGCATTGCGCTTGTGTTTACGCCGACGATACCAAGCCGACTCCTGGCAGTAGTTGCATTCACGGGTGTGCATCTATTACACCCTCCGACTGTTGCCCTGCCGGTGCTGCTGCTGTGCTTGCAGACAAGAACGGCACCAGCTCCAAAGGTCGGCATATGCCCCAAGCCCTCAGAGCTGCTTATGCTGCAGCCATCTTGCTAGAAAGCACCCTGCCTGCTCCAGCCCTGCCCTATGGAAGCTCGATTCGTCCCAGGACCACTATCAGCATTGCTTACCAGGGGCTGCCAGAGATGTCGGTGCTATGAGTAGAGTACACGCCAGGACAATTGTGACAACAGCTTCACCATTGCCTTCACTTCTATGCAAAGCATGCCATGCTTCAAGATGTCATCTGCATGGTTGGCCGCGGTGCAGGCATGAGCCCAATGGGAAGTGGCAACAAGACCATGAGCCCAATGTGGAGCGGCAACAAGACCATGAGCGGCAACAAGACCATGAGCGGTACCAAGAGCAGCAACACCACCAAGCCTGTGGTGAAGTCGGGTGAGTGAGCTAGTCGTGAATGGCCAGCTCTGCAGCTCAAGCCCGCTGGCCATCTGCTGCCGAAAGGCACAGCTGCTGTCCCGTACTTGTCAGCCTTGGCAGCAGCTGCCACCCCTTGCTGTCCCGTGCAGACGCTGGGCGACACCTGCTGGCCACCAGGACGTTGATGCAAAGGAGTGCTGCAATGGCCAACATGACCAGGGCAGCCAACATGACCATGATGCCAAAGAACGGTTCTATGGCCACTATGACCAAGCCCGGGAACATGACCAGGACAGGTGTGCACTGCAGGAGGTGGTGAGAGTGCTGCGTGTTAGCCTGTTAATCACTGCCTGGAATGAGTGTTTTGTGTGCCGTGATTGTATGACCTTATCCTGGTCCTGGCAGTGCTACCCCAACCTGCCTGCCTGCCTGCCTGCCTGCCTGCCTGCCTGCCTGTTCACAGCCCCCAAGAGGTCGCTGCTGGAGCTGTTGGCAGCTGCGATGGCTGGCGGGGCCTGATGCTTAGAGCTGGCTACGTATGGGTGTTGCTAGGCGGTAGGTGAGGGTGATGGGTGATGTAGTCTGGTGCTCAGGTCTTGGCGCATGGTACGTCTGCCTGACGCTTAGTGGTGGATGCTGTAGCAATAGCGTGGTGATTACTTAGACGAATGAAGGGACATTGGTGGGCATGATTACATTGATGCTGGGTGATGCCACTGCATCCCGGTATGGTATTGCAGTTGGCTTGCACCTTGCACGTGGCTGCCAATTGCATGCCACAAGGTCACCATTTACAAATGGGATTTGCTAACGTGCTGGCGGTTGCTGTTGGTTGTTCGGGAGCCGTGTCTGTAGCGCGTGAGTGTAGCGCTGCTGATGAGTGCAGCTGGGGTTGTGTAACACCGCTGATGAGTGCAGCTGGGTAACACCATTAAGCTGGTCCTGACCTTCTCGCAATTCATCTGATCTGGCTGGTCTCTTTCCCGGCACAGCACGGCTAAGCTTGCATGCCGTAATCAATGGAACCCTCTCATGCCCTACACGGTGGGTGCCAACAGTTCCGGCACTTCCCATGGCCCTCCTCCGCACAGCCTCACACTGCTCCAGGGTGTGTGATTAGAGCCACATGGTGCAAACGGTCAGCATGTGCCGTCGAACTGGCACATGTCGTCCTGAAAGATGTGGTTGGGAGGGTCGAGTAAGGTTTGCTTGCCTGCTGTAGGTCAAAGTGGGTGCTGCTCCAGGGGCCGCAGGCATTGATGGCCCCTCGCCAACAGGTGTTCCATACTAAAGCCCAACGGCTGCAGCCAAATGTCATGGATCAGGTCAGCCAGGGCTAGTAGCCCATGCCCGGGCTGCTGTGGCTGCATTGTCTGACCTGGTAAGGTCCCGCCCCAGCAGCTACAGGGAGAGGGGAGGTTGACCAGGCCACTAGAGGTAACAAATGAGTTGTTGATGTACGGCACGTTCAGCCTCACAAGGCCATGCAGTAGGCACTTTTTATCCAAACGTATGCGCCTAAACCACAATGGCAGTTGGTAGCCATCCACCTGTATGTTGTGCACTAAAGATGCAATTTCTTCACAAGTGATATTCTGCACTTTTTGTTAGATGTGCAAGTTGTGATAGCCTGTGAGCTTGGGGGGTACTGAAGACAAGCAAGGAGGTTAAGGGCAGCCTTGTTTGTCCGGTTGTCATGGCTGTTCAGAAGGCACTGCTTGAACTTGCTTGCGCAGTTGATGGGAGGTGAGAGGGGGCCGTCACAGTCAGATAGGAAGGGTGTAGCTGTGCCATCGCATACGTGTAGTACATCGATGGCTGTGCTAGCCGCCATCTATGTGCCGCCAAGCTGTCATAGGCGACACCTGCTGGCCACCAGGACTTTGATGCAAAGGAATGTCACAATGGCCAACATGACAAGGGCAGCCAACATGTGCTAGCCCAGCCCAAGAGCCATGGCGAACTCCAGGGTTGTTTGTTTGCTTGTTTTGAGCAGGTTGTCAGTAGGGTACGCCCATGCAATTTTAGGTGGCTCTGATTCCTAGAAAATCCTGGAATTATAGGCCAGAAGAAAAGAATTGAAGGCTAGAACAAAAGAATGCTAGGCTGGAAGAAAAACATAGAATTTTAAGCCAGAACCTAGAAAAACAGGACTCGAATGTTGGCTGGTCGCTCCCTAATTGTAAGCCTTTGGAGCATCAAGCTGTTGGTTTTGATGAGGTGTCCAGTGGTTTAGTAGGAAAATGCCACCGGAGTGGGGGCTGTAGTCATCAAGGGATGCTTAAACTAGATTGTAGCGGAGTGAGAAACATGTTGTTCCATGTTGAATGAGCTTTGTTTGCCTGGACGTGCTTCCATGAGCCCGCACATGGGATGTCAAAAGGACCATACGAAATGCGGGGTTAGTCATTGTCGAAATCCACAGTCACGTGAGCCGCGGCGGTGCGATGGTGTTATTCTGGCGCACTGGCCCTCCCGACAGCACAGAAGCGCAGAGACGCATAGTTGTTTGCAATGCAGAAGACCTGCCAAAGTGGGAGGTTATCCGCCCGATGCTGTTCTCGCCGTAGCAGTGTTTATGCAGAGCAACCTCCCATGCACATACCCCTTGCAAGTTTTGAGCAAGCTGTATTACCCAGGCAGCAGACGCTTGGGAAGTGCCCAGTAGTATTACATAAGCAGCCACGTCAGTCACAACGCCCCCACATGGCCATGTATGCGATGGATGTGTCCGGTATGTAGCGTACAACTGTAGACATGTGGGCGGCTGAAAAGCAGCCCTGACTCTGAATATGTGCGCCAAGAGGGAAGGTCATCACCACCACCACCATCACCATCACAACCACCATCACCATCAGCATATGGCAGTCGCTTGTCGATGTTGTTGCACCACACACAAGGACGGAAGGTGAGGAAGTGTAGTGGCAGGTATGCGGCATCAAGACAATCACTGCTGCTGTCAATTGCTGCTGCGCACGTGGTGGTGGGCTGACTTGAGGTGGGCACCGGTCAGCACGGTGGGTGCCAGCAGCTCCGCCACTTCCTGTGGCCCTCCTCCTCACAGCCTCACACTGTGCCAGGGTGTGAACCAGAGTTGTACAAGGTGCAAATGGTCAGCAACTGCTGTAGAGTTGTCAGTTAACATGTATGGCCATGAGGATGGGGCATGGGGCCAGTGCTGGGATGGGTGGCTGGGAGGGCCAAGCAAGATGTATAGGCCTGCTGTAGGTGTAGGTGCCACAGAGGTGCTTCGACAGGGACCGCAGATGAAGCAACGGTGACCTCTGCCTGACATTTGAGCCCAATGCTTTGGACCAGGTTAGCCAGGGCTAGTGGCCCATGCCCGGGCTGCTGGGGCTGCTGGGGCTGCATTGTTTCCGTCCTGGTGAGGTCCAGCCGCTGCAAAGGCAGGAAAGGTGAGGGTGGGAAAGGAGGCTGGCCAGGCCACTGCGGGTGATATAGGCACCATCGTTGGACTGCTCATGCAGTCCTGCAAGGCTGCGGAAGGAGGCTTAGGTGCTATTGGCTTGGAGGGAGGGCGACTGACATGCTTTGCCATCAGGGAGGGCAAGCTTTGCCTTAGGAAGAGTGGGGCTAGCGCTGCGTGCTGCTCAGCCAACATTGAGGAGCACCAACAATGCAGAGGGGTGGGTGCCCTGGTGCATGGGCCAGCTGCGGCAGAGGCTCGGCTGGCCAGACGCAGGCACTGCTCTCGCTGGAAGCTTGGTAGGCCGCACTCGTGCGCCTCAAGTCGTCAAGACAAGATGTCGTAGCGCGTTCATGTCGCCCACCTGCGGAGCTCACGTGGGTTGTTGAGGCTGCCGGCAGAGTGCACGTGGGGTTCCCTCGGCCCACCACCTGACAGTGGACCCGCAGCCAAGGGACCACCCACCCTTCCAAACATCAAGAATAAGCCGCCCGCGTGTAGCAAGGCAGGTACCGAGGCGACCCAAAAGCAATTGATCCCACGCTTCCAAGGGTGCATGGACCTGGCCGGAAGCCAGGGACCACCGACCGCATCACACCTGGAGTGTCGTATAAATGCCAGTCCGATCAGCCTTATCCGCATACCCTTGGCACTCAGTACCCTCGCGCACACCTCTGCACGACACGATGGCCAGCCCCCGCACCACCATCGCCGCGCTTTGCCTGCTCGCCTTCGTGCTGGCGACTAGCCTGCCGGCGGCCTCTGCAAAGGATGGTGAGCGCGGGCCAGCTGCACACGCCGCACAGCTCACCACATCGAGCCTCCGCCGATGCAGTCAAGGCGACAGCGACCCTAGAGCAGTTCACTCACCACGCAGCAGCCGCTGCACTGCTGCTGCGATGCGCTGCATTGCGCTTGTGTTTACGCCGACGATACCAAGCCGACTCCTGGCACTAGTTGTATTCACGGGATGTGCATCTATTACACCCTCCGACTGTTGCCCTGCCGGTGCTGCTGCTGTGCTTGCAGACAAGAACGGCACCAGCTCCAAAGGTCGGCAAATGCCCCAAGCCCTCAGAGCTGCTTATGCTGCAGCCATCTTGCTAGAAAGCATCTTGCCTGCTCCAGCCCTGCCCTATGGAAGCTCGGTTCATCCCAGGACCACTACCAGCATTGCTTACCAGGGGCTGCCAGAGATGTCGGTGCTATGAGTAGAGTACACGCCAGGACAATTGTGACAACAGCTTCACCATTGCCTTCACTTCTATGCAAAGCATGCCATGCTTCAAGATGTCATCTGCATGGTTGGCCGCGGTGCAGGCATGAGCCCAATGGGAAGTGGCAACAAGGCCATGAGCCCAATGTGGAGCGGCAACAAGACCATGAGCGGCAACAAGACCATGAGCGGTACCAAGAGCAGCAACACCACCAAGCCTGTGGTGAAGTCGGGTGAGCTAGTCGTGAATGGCCAGCTCTGCAGCTCAAGCCCGCTGGCCATCTGCTGCCGAAAGGCACAGCTGCTGTCCCGTACTTGTCAGCCTTGGCAGCAGCTGCCACCCCTTGCTGTCCCGTGCAGACGCTGGGCGACACCTGCTGGCCACCAGGACGTTGATGCAAAGGAGTGCTGCAATGGCCAACATGACCAGGGCAGCCAACATGACCATGATGCCAAAGAACGGATCCATGGGCAACATGACCAAGCCCGGGAACGTGACCAGGACAGGTGTGTACTGCAGGAGGTGGTGAGAGTGTTGTGTATCAGATCTTGTACAGAGCCTGGAATGAGTGTTCTGTGTGCCGTCATTGTATGACCTTATCCTGGTCCTGGCAGTGCTACCCCAACCTGCCTGCCTGCCTGCCTGTTCACAGCCCCCAAGAGGTCGCTGCTGGAGCTGTTGGCAGCTGTGGTGGTTGGCAGGGCTTGATACTTGGAGCTGGCTACGTATGGGTGTTGCTAGGGGATAGGTGCGAGGGTGATGGGTGATGTAGTCTGGTGCTCGGGTCTTGGCGCATGGTACGTCTGCTTGACGCTTAGTGGTGGATGCTGTAGCAATAGCGTGGTGATTACTTAGACGAATGAAGGGACATGGGTGGGCTTGATTTCATTGATGCTGGGTGATGCCACTGCATCCCGGTATGGTATTGCAGTTGGCTTGCACCTTGCACGTGGCTGCCAATTGCATGCCACAAGGTCACCATTTACAAATGGGATTTGCTAACGTGCTGGCGGTTGCTGTTGGTTGTTCGGGAGCCGTGTCTGTAGCGCGTAAGTGTAGCGCTGCTGATGAGTGCAGCTGGGGTTGTGTAACACCGCTGATGAGTGCAACTGGGTAACACCATTAAGCTGGTCCTGACCTTCTCGCAATTCATCTGATCTGGCTGGTCTCTTTCCCGGCACAGCACGGCTAAGCTTGCATGCCGTAATCAATGGAACCCGCTCATGCCCTACACGGTGGATGCCCTACACGGTGGGTGCCAACAGTCCCGGCACTTCCCATGGCCCTCCTCCGCACAGCCTCACACTGCTCCAGGGTGTGTGATTAGAGCCACATGGTGCAAGCGGTCAGCATGTGCCGTCGAACTGGCACATGTCGTCCTGAAAGATGTGGTTGGGAGGGTCGAGTAAGGTTTGCTTGCCTGCTGTAGGTCAAAGTGGGTGCTGCTCCAGGGGCCGCAGGCATTGATGGCCCCTCGCCAACAGGTGTTCCATACTAAAGCCCAACGGCTGCAGCCAAATGTCATGAATCAAGTCAGCCAGGGCTAGTAGCCCATGCCCGGGCTGCTGGGGCTGCATTGTCTGACCTGGTAAGGTCCCGCCCCAGCAGCTACAGGGAGAGGGGAGGTTGACCAGGCCACTAGAGGTAACAAATGAGTTGTTGATGTACGGCACGTTCAGCCTCACAAGGCCATGCAGTAGGCACGTTTTATCCAAACGTATGCGCCTAAACCACAATGGCAGTTGGTAGCCATCCACCTGTATGTTGTGCACTAAAGATGCAATTTGTTCACAAGTGATATTCTGCACTTTTTGTTAGATGTGCAGGTTGTGATAGCCTGTGAGCTTGGGGTGTACTGAAGACAAGCAAGGAAGTTAAGGGCAGCCTTGTTTGTCTGGTTGTCATGGCTGTTCAGAAGGCACTGCTCGAACTTGCTTGCGCAGTTGATGGGAGGTGAGAGGGGGCCGTCACAGTCAGGTAGGAAGGGTGTAGCACTCGTGGAGAATAAGGGCTGGCTGGCTCGGCAAACTTGCGAGTTGAGGTCTGAGACTTGGCATGTAGGCTGCTGTGACCTAGTGGAGGAGAAGACTCCCTTGGGCCAAAGTGAATTTCTTGGTCATTGCGGTGCTGCTGGACCATCAGCTGGGCCCTCACCCCGAATTTGGCTAAGGGAGATGGTGCTAACTGACTGAAGTGACTTTTTAAATTCTCTGAGTATGAGGAGTTGTCAGGCATCAGAATAGAAGCACAACCTAGTAGGTAGCTTGTGCAAAGTCAAAGCCAGTAGGAAATGGGGGCCAGTTTACTGAAACCCTGCACACGGTTTATTCTCTCTTTGAGGCACAATTAGCCTTTGAAACCTTGTGCAGGGTTTCACTTGACCTTGTGCAGGGTTTCGCAAACCTTGTGCAGGGTTTTAAGACCGTGTGCAGGGTTTTGCCGACCTTGTGCAGGGTTTCGATCCAAGCATTCATTTTTTCTAAGTCAACCCTGACCTTGTGCAAGGTTTCGCTAACCAAGTGCAGGGTTTCGCTGACCTTGTGCAGGGTCTCGCTTAAAGCATCGATTTCACCTAAGTCAACCCTGACCTTGTGCAGGGTTTCGTTAACCTAGTGCAGGGTTTTGCTGACCTTGTGCAGGGTCTCCATCAAAGCATTGATTTTTTCTAAGTCAACCCTGACCTTGTGCAGGGTTTCTTTAACCTAGTGCAGGGTTTTGCTGACCTTGTGCAGGGTCTCCATCAAAGCATTGATTTTTTCTAAGTCAACCCTGACCTCGTGCAGGGTTTCGTTAACCTAGTGCAGGGTTTTGCTGACCTTGTGCAGGGTCTCGCACTGCAGAGTCAATTATCAATTGTGCATGTGACTTGCATGCAAGAGCGCGAAAACTGACGGGCTGTGTATTGGGATCTGCGCCAATCAACTGAGCCAATCAACTGAGCCGCGGCGGTGCGATGGTGTTATTCTGGCGCACTGGCCCTCCCGACAGCACAGAAGCGCAGAGACGCATAGTTGTTTGCAATGCAGAAGACCTGCCAAAGTGGGAGGTTATCCGCCCGATGCTGTTCTCGCCCTAGCAGCGTTTATGCAGAGCAACCTCCCATGCACATACACCTTGCAAGTTTTGAACAAGCTGTATTACCCGGGCAGAAGACGCTTGAGAAGTGCCCAGTAGTGTAACATCAGCAGCCACGTCAGTCACCACGCCCCCACATGGCCATGTATGCGATGGATGTGTCCGGTATGTAGCGTACAGCTGTAGACATGTGGGCGGCTGAAAAGCAGCCCTGACTCTGAATATGTGCGCCAAGAGGGAAGGTCATCACCACCACCACCATCACCATCACAACCACCATCACCATCAGCATATGGCAGTCGCTTGTCGATGTTGTTGCACCACACACAAGGACGGAAGGTGAGGAATTGTAGTGGCAGGTATGCGGCATCAAGACAATCACTGCTGCTGTCAATTGCTGCTGCGCACGTGGTTGTGGGCTGACTTGAGGTGGGCACCGGTCAGCACGGTGGGTGCCAGCAGCTCCGCCACTTCCTGTGGCCCTCCTCCTCACAGCCTCACACTGTGCCAGGGTGTGAACCAGAGTTGTACAAGGTGCAAATGGTCAGCATCTGCTGTAGAGTTGTCAGTTAGCATGTATGGCCATGAGGATGGGGCATGGGGCCAGTGCTGGGATGGGTGGCTGGGAGGGCCAAGCAAGATGTATAGGCCTGCTGTAGGTGTAGGTGCCACAGAGGTGCTGCGACAGGGACCGCAGATGAAGCAACGGTGACCTCTGCCTGACAATCTAGCCCAATGCTTTGGACCAGGTTAGCCAGGGCTAGTGGCCCATGCCCGGGCTGCTGGGGCTGCATTTTTTCTGTCCTGGTGAGGTCCAGCCGCTGCAAAGGCAGGAAAGGTGAGGGTGGGAAAGGAGGCTGGCCAGGCCACTGCGGGTGATGAAGGAACCATCGTTGGACTGCTCATGCAGTCCTGCAAGGCTGCGGAAGGAGGCTTAGGCGCTATTGGCTTGGGGGGAGGGCGACTGACATGCTTTGCCATCAAGGAGGGCAAGCTTTGCCTTAGGAAGAGTGGGGCTAGCGCTGCGTGCTGCTCAGCCAGCATTGAGGAGCACCAACAATGCAGAGGGGTGGGTGCCCTGGTGCATGGGCCAGCTGCGGCAGAGGCTCGGCTGGCCAGACGCAGGCACTGCTCTCGCTGGAAGCTTGGTAGGCCGCACTCGTGCGCCTCAAGTCGTCAAGGCAAGATGTCGTATCGCGTTCAAGTCGCCTACCTGCGGAGCTCACGTGGGTTGTTGAGGCTGCCGGCAGAGTGCACGTGGGGTTCCCTCGGCCCACCACCTGACAGTGGACCCGCAGCCAAGGGACCACCCACCCTTCCAAACATCAAGAATAAGCCGCCCGCGTGTAGCAAGGCAGGTACCGAGGCGACCCAAAAGCAATTGATCCCACGCTTCCAAGGGTGCATGGACCTGGCCGGAAGCCAGGGACCACCGACCGCATCACACCTGGAGTGTCGTATAAATGCCAGTCCGATCAGCCTTATCCGCATACCCTTGGCACTCAGTACCCTCGCGCACACCTCTGCACGACACGATGGCCAGCCCCCGCACCACCATCGCCGCGCTTTGCCTGCTCGCCTTCGTGCTGGCGACTAGCCTGCCGGCGGCCTCTGCAAAGGATGGTGAGCGCGGGCCAGCTGCACACGCCGCACAGCTCACCACATCGAGCCTCCGCCGATGCAGTCAAGGCGACAGCGACCCTAGAGCAGCTCACTCACCACGCAGCAGCCGCTGCACTGCTGCTGCGATGCGCTGCATTGCGCTTGTGTTTACGCCGACGATACCAAGCCGACTCCTGGCAGTAGTTGCATTCACGGGTGTGCATCTATTACACCCTCCGACTGTTGCCCTGCCGGTGCTGCTGCTGTGCTTGCAGACAAGAACGGCACCAGCTCCAAAGGTCGGCATATGCCCCAAGCCCTCAGAGCTGCTTATGCTGCAGCCATCTTGCTAGAAAGCACCCTGCCTGCTCCAGCCCTGCCCTATGGAAGCTCGATTCGTCCCAGGACCACTATCAGCATTGCTTACCAGGGGCTGCCAGAGATGTCGGTGCTATGAGTAGAGTACACGCCAGGACAATTGTGACAACAGCTTCACCATTGCCTTCACTTCTATGCAAAGCATGCCATGCTTCAAGATGTCATCTGCATGGTTGGCCGCGGTGCAGGCATGAGCCCAATGGGAAGTGGCAACAAGACCATGAGCCCAATGTGGAGCGGCAACAAGACCATGAGCGGCAACAAGACCATGAGCGGTACCAAGAGCAGCAACACCACCAAGCCTGTGGTGAAGTCGGGTGAGTGAGCTAGTCGTGAATGGCCAGCTCTGCAGCTCAAGCCCGCTGGCCATCTGCTGCCGAAAGGCACAGCTGCTGTCCCGTACTTGTCAGCCTTGGCAGCAGCTGCCACCCCTTGCTGTCCCGTGCAGACGCTGGGCGACACCTGCTGGCCACCAGGACGTTGATGCAAAGGAGTGCTGCAATGGCCAACATGACCAGGGCAGCCAACATGACCATGATGCCAAAGAACGGATCCATGGGCAACATGACCAAGCCCGGGAACATGACCAGGACAGGTGTGCACTGCAGGAGGTGGTGAGAGTGCTGCGTGTTAGCCTGTTAATCACTGCCTGGAATGAGTGTTTTGTGTGCCGTGATTGTATGACCTTATCCTGGTCCTGGCAGTGCTACCCCAACCTGCCTGCCTGCCTGCCTGCCTGCCTGCCTGCCTGCCTGTTCACAGCCCCCAAGAGGTCGCTGCTGGAGCTGTTGGCAGCTGCGATGGCTGGCGGGGCCTGATGCTTAGAGCTGGCTACGTATGGGTGTTGCTAGGCGGTAGGTGAGGGTGATGGGTGATGTAGTCTGGTGCTCAGGTCTTGGCGCATGGTACGTCTGCCTGACGCGTAGTGGTGGATGCTGTAGCAATAGCGTGGTGATTACTTAGACGAATGAAGGGACATTGGTGGGCATGATTACATTGATGCTGGGTGATGCCACTGCATCCCGGTATGGTATTGCAGTTGGCTTGCACCTTGCACGTGGCTGCCAATTGCATGCCACAAGGTCACCATTTACAAATGGGATTTGCTAACGTGCTGGCGGTTGCTGTTGGTTGTTCGGGAGCCGTGTCTGTAGCGCGTGAGTGTAGCGCTGCTGATGAGTGCAGCTGGGGTTGTGTAACACCGCTGATGAGTGCAGCTGGGTAACACCATTAAGCTGGTCCTGACCTTCTCGCAATTCATCTGATCTGGCTGGTCTCTTTCCCGGCACAGCACGGCTAAGCTTGCATGCCGTAATCAATGGAACCCTCTCATGCCCTACACGGTGGGTGCCAACAGTTCCGGCACTTCCCATGGCCCTCCTCCGCACAGCCTCACACTGCTCCAGGGTGTGTGATTAGAGCCACATGGTGCAAACGGTCAGCATGTGCCGTCGAACTGGCACATGTCGTCCTGAAAGATGTGGTTGGGAGGGTCGAGTAAGGTTTGCTTGCCTGCTGTAGGTCAAAGTGGGTGCTGCTCCAGGGGCCGCAGGCATTGATGGCCCCTCGCCAACAGGTGTTCCAAACTAAAGCCCAACGGCTGCAGCCAAATGTCATGGATCAGATCAGCCAGGGCTAGCAGCCCATGCCCGGGCTGCTGGGGCTGCATTGTCTGACCTGGTAAGGTCCCGCCCCAGCAGCTACAGGGAGAGGGGAGGTTGACCAGGCCACTAGAGGTAACAAATGAGTTGTTGATGTACGGCACGTTCAGCCTCACAAGGCCATGCAGTAGGCACGTTTTATCCAAACGTATGCGCCTAAACCACAATGGCAGTTGGTAGCCATCCACCTGTATGTTGTGCACTAAAGATGCAATTTCTTCACAAGTGATATTCTGCACTTTTTGTTAGATGTGCAGGTTGTGATAGCCTGTGAGCTTGGGGTGTACTGAAGACAAGCACGGAAGTTAAGGGCAGCCTTGTTTGTCCGGTTGTCATGACTGTTCAGAAGGCACTGCTTGAACTTGCTTGCGCAGTTGATGGGAGGTGAGAGGGGGCCGTCACAGTCAGATAGGAAGGGTGTAGCTGTGCCATCGCATACGTGTAGTACATCGATGGCTGTGCTAGCCGCCATCTATGTGCCGCCAAGCTGTCATAGGCGACACCTGCTGGCCACCAGGACTTTGATGCAAAGGAATGTCACAATGGCCAACATGACAAGGGCAGCCAACATGTGCTAGCCCAGCCCAAGAGCCATGGCGAACTCCAGGGTTGTTTGTTTGCTTGTTTTGAGCAGGTTGTCAGTAGGGTACGCCCATGCAATTTTAGGTGGCTCGGATTCCTAGAAAATCCTGGAATAATAGGCTAGAAGAAAAGAATTGAAGGCTAGAACAAAAGAATGCTAGGCTGGAAGAAAAACATAGAATTTTAAGCCAGAACCTAGAAAAACAGGACTCGAATGTTGGCTGGTCGCTCCCTAATTGTAAGCCTTTGGAGCATCAAGCTGTTGGTTTTGATGAGGTGTCCAGTGGTTTAGTAGGAAAATGCCACCGGAGTGGGGGCTGTAGTCATCAAGGGATGCTTAAACTAGATTGTAGCGGAGTGAGAAGCATGTTGTTCCTTGTTGAATGAGCTTTGTTTGCCTGGACGTGCTTCCATGAGCCCGCACATGGGATGTCAAAAGGACCATACGAAATGCGGGGTTAGTCATTGTCGAAACCCACAATCAAGTGAGCCGCGGCGGTGCGATGGTGTTATCCTGGCGCACTGGCCCTCCCGACCGGACAGAAGCGCAGAGACGCATAGTTGTTTGCAATGCAGAAGACCTGCCAAAGTGGGAGGTAATCCGCCCGATGCTGTTCTCGCCGTTTATGCAGAGTGACCTCCCATGCACATACCCCTTGCAAGTTTTGAGCAAGCTGTATTACCCAGGCAGCAGACGCTTGGGAAGTGCCCAGTAGTATTACATAAGCAGCCACGTCAGTCACCACGCCCTCACATGACCTGCTGCAGGGCATAGGCAAGGAGATTTGGCCAAACGTGTTTCCTTTCCCTGGCGAAGTGGGGCACTGGACAGAGTACAGCCTGCCACACAACGAGTTCCCGACAGTGGATGAGGTGAGGGTATGTAATGGGTGTGTTTGCATGGCCTGGTAGGAAGGTAGCAAGTTGTGTCCCTGACAGCCACCCTCCTCATTCCTTGATGCACGCCATGCAATTAGGGCATGCTCTTTCCACCTTCTTTCTTGGATGCACAGCAGAGCAGCTGATATCACCACCACGCCCAGGGCCAAGCGCTCTCTTACTACAAGATGCAAAGCAGGGTATCTGCTACCAACCCCACCCCCATAGCAGGGCATGCTGCTGATCGTTGGCGCTTGGCAGGAGGTGCTGCAGGCCCTTGTCAGGTCAGGCTGCCTGGGCCAGCTGCTACAGCCTGCAGCTGATGCCATGACATGCCCTGGAGTACCCTGTGGCACCCCCTGCCAGCCCCACCATCAGCCCACCAGCTGGCACCACCATGACCCCACCAGCTGGCATCACCTTGACCAGGCACCTTCGCCCCCACTGGCTGCAGGTCAAGGCAGCTGACTTGCTGATCATGGGCGGCAGCCACTACTCAGCCTATGAGGACCGGGCCTGGATCCACCGCTATGCCCAGCTCATCCCTCAGTACGTGGCCACAGGTGCAGCAGCAGGAGGGGCGTGCGATGCAGCAGTTGCTTAGGGTGGTGGGTGGCAGCAGCCGCAGCACCTGCAGCACCGGCAGCACCTACGACAGCTACGACAGCTGCGACAGCACAGCAAGGCAGTCCAGTGAAGCGGGTGCTGTGGGCAAGGGGGCGCAGGCATCGAGGGTGTTCAGGGTCAAGAGAGGTAGGAGAGGTATGGTTGCTGCAGCAGGTTCCATTGCCTGACAGCTCCAGCACCGCACCACACCACAGCACCACAGCAGTGGTGGCAGCAGCACAAGCGGCAGCCATGAGCAGCAGCAGCAGTGGTGGGCTGGACCAGGGTCAGGCCCAACAGTCGCTGCATGCCCTGTGGGAGCGCAGGCACCCGGATGCTGGCCTGCTGCTTTGGCCACCAGATCCTTGCAAAGGCCATGGGCGGGGAGGTGGGCAAAAACCCTGATGGCAGGTGTGTGGCAACAGGCAGGCAGGCAGGCAGGCAGGCAGGCAGGCAGGCAGGCAGGCAGGCAGGCAGGCAGGCAGGCAGGCAGGCAGGCAGGCAGGCAGGCAGGCAGGCAGGCAGGCAGGCAGGCAGGCAGGCAGGCAGGCAGGCAGGCAGGCAGGCAGGCAGGCAGGCAGGCAGGCAGGCAGGCAGGCAGGCAGGCAGGCAGGCAGGCAGGCAGGCAGGCAGGCAGGCAGGCAGGCAGGCAGGCAGGCAGGCAGGCAGGCAGGCAGGCAGGCAGGCAGGCAGGCAGGCAGGCAGGCAGGCAGGCAGGCAGGCAGGCAGGCAGGCAGGCAGGCAGGCAGGCAGGCAGGCAGGCAGGCAGGCAGGCAGGCAGGCAGGCAGGCAGGCAGGCAGGCAGGCAGGCAGGCAGGCAGGCAGGCAGGCAGGCAGGCAGGCAGGCAGGCAGGCAGGCAGGCAGGCAGGCAGGCAGGCAGGCAGGCAGGCAGGCAGGCAGGCAGGCAGGCAGGCAGGCAGGCAGGCAGGCAGGCAGGCAGGCAGGCAGGCAGGCAGGCAGGCAGGCAGGCAGGCAGGCAGGCAGGCAGGCAGGCAGGCAGGCAGGCAGGCAGGCAGGCAGGCAGGCAGGCAGGCAGGCAGGCAGGCAGGCAGGCAGGCAGGCAGGCAGGCAGGCAGGCAGGCAGGCAGGCAGGCAGGCAGGCAGGCAGGCAGGCAGGCAGGCAGGCAGGCAGGCAGGCAGGCAGGCAGGCAGGGAGGGCAGCAAGGTTACCACCCCTCCCCACCAGCCCAGCCCACTCCACCACAGGCCCCTTAAGGCAGGGGGCTGAGGGTGTGTCACCGTCGACAGCAGCATCCCAGGTTAGGGTTCTGTTTAAGATAAGGGACGAATCTTAACCCTAACCCTAACCCACCGCCGACACCATGGGCTTGCCCTTTCCTTGCCGCCCGTGGCTGCTGTAAGCCGCTGCACGCGTCCGCCACTGTTGCCAATGTAACTATTGCCAATGTAACTGTTGCCAATGAAGTCTCGAGAGTGAGAGTCATGCGAGTTGATACAGCCAGTTTAAGTGGAGACACTACAGAGCGCGTCCACCCGCTGCTCGTCCCACCGTACCCAGTTCAGCACAGTGACTTGCATAGCGTGCCTCCATGCCTCCCACCTAGACAGCAGCAGCTTGCATGCCCAGCATGTTGCTGGCCGTGCTTGCTTAAACACCGCCATGGGCAACCGCTAGAAACCGACATGTGTGTGCTAGGTTTGTCCTTGGCGTGGAGGAGGTGTACATGGACCAGGCGCGGCTGGGAGCCAAAGGCCTGCTGCAGCCCCTGAAGGCAGTTCTGCAGCCAGCCAGCTGCCCTGAACCAAGCGCTGCAGACCCCAGCCCCGCACCCCTCCCCCTGGAGCCTGCCCCTGAGGCAGTCACCCCCCGCCCCCCCAGCAGCAGCAGCAGCAGGGAGGTGGCAGTGTCAACGATGCTGCAGGAAAGCAGCAGCAACAGCAGCACCCCCCACACAGGGGGCGGGGGGGCGGGGGGTGGGAGGGGTAAGGAGGGCGACTGCCTTTGTGTGCGCATGGTGGCGTCGCATGGAGATTGCGTGAGGGCGATGCCGCCAGGAGCTCAGCTGCTGGCGTGGTCAGGTGAACTGTAGTAATAGTAAGGGACCAACTGTGCTGGCATGGTCAGGTGAACAAAAGTATGACTGGGTGCAGTGTGATGCTTGCTTGCCGGCTGCATGCATGAAGACTGTGCGGCTCCAACACAGCATTAGTGTGATGTCAGAGTGATGCCAATGTCATGTAGGTGTGATGTTAGAGTAATGTTAGCACACTCTAGACAGGCAGATGCACTACTGCCTACTATGCCTACTAAGCCAGCGCTGGCGACTGCTCATGGGCACCCATAACCACAGCCACACCTAAACCCACCACCTGGCCGCTGCCTCCTCTTGCCTGGCAGGGCACCGCACTACTGCCCATCTATCTTCTGCCAGCCACCGCAGCCACCACCAGGCCTCTGGCTGACTCACCTTCCTCCCCACTGACCCTGACCCACCTGCCCATCAAGCCAGCTCCCCACCCCTCACTGCTGGACTTCATGATCCGCACCCCACCCCACAGCACCCCCTGCCTGCACACTGCCCACCATGCCCTTCTGCCTGCACTGCCTGCAGCTTCCACAGAGGTGGAGATGTTTTGCATGGGAAGCAACGTGCTGTCCTTCCAATACCACCCAGGTTAGCTACCTTCCCCAAGCCCCTGCTCCACCCACCCACCCCTTGCCCACCACAATCTTATGGCATGGCTCGTCCCACCCTTGCTGACCCCTGACCCCCTGATCCAGCCTCCCCTGCCGCCCCCCCTGCACACCTCCCCCCTGCTCACCCCATCCGTCCCTGCTCCTGTCCCCCACCTTACCCCCCCCCCAGCCCCTGATCCAACCCCCCTGCTCACCCCTTTACCCCTCCCCGCCCTTGCTCACCTCCCCCATCCGTACTCCCCCCCCCCTGCTCATCACCCCTGCTCCTTCTTCACCTGCCCACCCCCCTCCTACTCACCCACCCCTCCTTCCCACCCATCCCTCCTTCCCACCCATCCCTCCTGCCCACCCCCCTCCTGCCACCCCCTCTCCTGGCCACCCTCTCCCCCTGCCCCACAGAGATGCACCCTGACCTGGCCTTCACCCGGATCCTGCCCACCATGTCCTCTAGCGGCCGGCTGAGCACTGAGGAGGCAGCTGAGGCGGCACACAGGCTGCAGCACGTCCCCCCTGATGCCCAGGCCATGGCTGCCGCCCTCCTGCACTTTGTCAATCATGGCCTGACCCACGAAGCGCCAGCTGCCTGACAGGGGTCTGGCACGCTGCCAGCAGGACACGCTGCCAGCAACACACGCTGCCAGCAACACACGCTGCCAGCAACACACGCTGCCAGCAACACACGCTGCCAGCAACACACGCTGCCAGCAACACACGCTGCCAGCAACACACGCTGCCAGCAACACACGCTGCCAGGCGAGCTGTGGTGGTGTGGCTGAGTGCAGTCAGCATTGGCAGCTGGGCATGGATGGATACGAGTCAAGGGGCTGCAGTCAGGCAGGCTACGAGGCAGGTGGCCTTTCCTAGGGGGCAGGGTTAGCCGGCAAGAAGTCAGGGTCGGCAGGCATCAGGCAGGCAGGCAGGGTTAGTGGTGAGAGATTTGCAAGGGAAGGGGCAGCAGCAGCGAGGGCAGTGTAGCTGCCGTCCATGGTCCTGGGCATGAGGGCCGGGTGCCCCTGAAGCTGACCAGCAGCAGCAGCAGCAGCAGGGTAGCTAGGCCAGCAGCAGCAAGGTCAGCGGCTTGGCCAGGGTGAGGTCAGCAGCTCCTGTCCAGCAGAGTCTGGGCAGCTGGTCTGAGTGCGTGGCTGTAGCGGACGAGTGGTTCAACAGCTGCAGCGCTGAAGGATGGTTCCTGAGGCACCAGGCATTCCTATTCACTTCAGAGTAAACGGCCAACTAATGGGCAAGGCAAAGCAGACATTCCAGGCTAATGGTAGTAACGGTAGTTTGCAAGCATAGAAACTCATGTGCCCCATGCAAGGGAGCAGTACCATGTTCTCTAGTTGTCGTGTGCATGTCATATCTTCGCAAGTCAGGCAGTAAGGCAGACTGCAGGCTCCGTAGTGACGCCGTTGTTTAGGTCTAGTAGGAACTTTGGAATTGTCGCTGTTACATGACCATGTAAGGCTAAGCTAATGCTGGTTGAGAGATCTGGATCTCCCCTGTGAGAAGTGTGATGTGGTGAGGTGATCTGAGGCCGGGTTCGATTCCCGGGCAGACTCCCTGACAACGCCCTAGTCTGTCACGGAGAACTCTGTCACCGCCACTGAGCATCACGCAACAGCCGCCTCAGAGGCTGTGCAATAGGGCGAGCAACGAGCGCACACTCTGTAGCTGCACCCGCTCTGTAGCCCCCACCCTCGGTGCATGTCGTGCATGTGCGCAAGGGCAGTGGCGTCCCAATGAACTGTAAGACACACTGCAAGATCAACTGTAATGATAAAGTGAATGCTAGATTGTGCCGTTGGGCCGTTAGGGCCGCCCCCTTCCCCAGCCGACATCTCTGCTATGTTGTGGCATCAAGGCGTAGGCTATGGTATGTATGAGCCATGCTAGAGGTCAGGTCCCACAAGGTCTGTTTGGCGAAATGTACCGTGAGCCATTTGATGCCGCGTTTACACAGCCGTGATCAGCGAGCCTTCCCGATATGCCTACTGCATCAAAGGGCCTGCACGGCCTGACGCCCACCATCCCTTGCCAAGTGTCCAGGTGGCAAGGTTACTGTAGATGGATGCGGCGTTCTCTTCTAAAGCGGGGGCTAGTAGGTACGGTCTACAACAACGCTAGCGCGAGGGCCGGCGGTTATGTTCGGTAACCGGGTGGCTCGCATCTCGCATCGGGCTGCCGTAGCTCGCTCGCAACATGCCTAAGCGTTGCAATGGCCCTCCTGCTCCACCACATCAAAGGATATAAATGAAAAATGAAAAATATACTGTGAGCTGCAGGCAGCATGTCCGAAGGAATTGTTTTTTACTGGTCTCTCCTTCGACGACATTATTGAGAGGGCTGATAAGTGCCTTGAGAATAGGTCGGAGCAGCAGAAAAATGAAGCATGTGGCAAGGTTCAGCCAGGAAATTGCGTCATTTCTGCAGCCTTCACAAGGGAACCTGTAACCTGTACAGCCTTCACAAGGGAAAAATGTAAGATAGCAAACGAAATGAGTAAGGACGCCTCGACTAGCAGCAAGCAAGGCAAAGCTGATACCCGTCACCAGTATGGTGCCGGCCTTCAGATGCCGATGGCAGTGAGCTGAGAATACCTCCAGACTTGGGTGCCCGTGATTACATCGGACAGCTGGTAAGGTCTTCTAAGCTGCCGCCGCAGCATCCCAATCCACTACAAATACCCAACCCCCATGCAACCATGTCAGAACTATTATGCAAGTCGCAGGATACACACACAAATCCATCCACAGTGACCAGGTCACATCAACCATCATCCACTAATCACCATCTACCGTGATACAACCGCCTGTCATGCTTGCATGGCTCGTCCATGTCACGCATTCCGCACAGTCACGCTCATGGTTGTGACAGCTGTCACGTGATGAGATGTTCCTAAACATGATAGTGCGCTGCAGAGGATAAGGAATCCCCCCCCCAGCTGCAAGCATGTGTGATGATGACTCAGAGAAACGCAAACATGCAGCAGATGGTAGAGAGCAAACGAAGCAGCGCATGAGTTTATGCATATGTTGTGACCACCTAACTAATGCACCTGTCTACCATACCAACCCCTTTGAGATCCTTGGCGGCGGCCAAGTGCTAAAACCTGTGGCATGCTTGCCTCCAGGCCGGACCCATGCGGTAAAACCGCGAAAACCCTACATGGATCCTATGGCTCATTCTACTTGAGCCACTGGCCATCACCATGACATGGTGCTCACCCGCCAGCGTCGTGCCTGATGCATCCTACGCGCGGCAGCGGGTCGGCCGTAATGTAGCATTCCTACCCTGGATGTCCATAACCTCCTGAAAAGATAACATGTGCAAGCATGCTGGGATGATTGTGGTGAATGTGATAGTTGTGTAGCATGATCCATGTAACGAGTGATGTTAGAGAAAAACAGTGTGAGCAAGAAGCGACATGCAATGAGAGCGTGTAAAACGTGATGTGTGATATGCAAGGACATAAAACATGATGTATGATAGCGACATGACACGAACGATGGGGTGAATAGCAATAGTGCGACACGTGTGAAATGTGATGAGCAATATGAGACACATGATGAGTTCAATGGCAGCAGTGTGACAAGTGTGACATGCATGCAAACTTAACACCCCCCCCCTCACTCCTAGCCCACGCCCAACCCTAAGTGCCTCTATAGCTTCAGATAGGCCCCCATCACTGGCAGCTTGAGCAGATGACGCTTCTGGGTCTTTGATGAGAACACCATGACCCATCCCATCCCAGACCCCAAGCTTGGACAGGTGACGTGAAGTAGACGCTCAGCTTGCTTGAGCTGTTGGATCCAGCGGAAACGAGCGGGTGGTGCATCTGAGAGGTAGGCATGGGGCACCAACATACACACCAGGGAATGAGCATAGATCACCGCTAGCGGCAGCAGCAGATCCAGGACAGTAGGGTCAGGGCTGCTGATGATGGCGTCGATGGGCTGCTGCTGCAACAGTGCACGGTAGGCAGCAGGGGAAAGAGATAGAGGCAGTTGTGCTGACAATGGCTGCAATTCAAGCCCTGATATGATGATGGGTGTGGTGGTGCATGGATCCAGCAAGCTGTGCATGAGGTCCAGGTTGATCACTGTGCTTGCCACACGCAGCTCTTGAGGTGTGATGTTGGTTGGTTGCATGAGCTGATAGCCCTGAGCAATGGCAGCTGCGACACTAGGGTGCCAGGATCCAGGCAGGAGGCAATGAAGCGCTGTGAGCACGCCGGCAGTGCTGCTGAGCAGCCAGTGGTCTGGCAGAGTGGCGGCTGTGACGGTGCTTGCTGCTAGGTGCCTGGGCAACTCAGAACCCAGGGGCATCAGCCAACCCTTGCGCAACAGGACAGCATGCTGTAGGTCGTCAATGATGCTGCCATCCTGGAATGTGATGCGGAAATACTTAGGCCTGCACTCATCGCCCTTGTAGGTGACGACGCCCCAGCGCTCGGGCGCCGCCTTGCTGGCTGGGCAATGCACCACGCGACCATGCAGCTCCCGGGCAGCCTTGATCTTGCTGAGCACCGCCTTGGAGAGGAAAGGATCCTGCAGCGGTGGAGGTGCTGGCGCAGCAAGCAGCTGCCTGTCCTTAACCTCACCGTAGGTCACTCCAGCCCCCACGCAACGCGGGCAGAGCCAATCACCCTCAGGCACGGCATCGAGAGCAGGTGTGAGACAGTAGGTGTGCCAACCAGTGCCGCAGCCATCACACAGCAGCATGACTGCCTCATCACCCGTGAAGCGGCACACTTCGCACGGGTGATCAATGTGTGGGCGTGCCAGACCGACATCAATAGTGCCATCCAGGTCAAGCAGGTGGCAAGGAGATAGGTTGGAGATGTGCTCATTGAACTGGGTGCCACACTTGCCCGTGAGCACTGCCACCCCGCTGTCCTTGACTACCACCACCCGATAGATCTCTGGGCGTGCCTCTAGCTGCAGCATGTTGTGCTTGGCAGCCAGGCGGAGATAGACAAAGTCACCTGGTTTGAAGGAGCGGGCTGCTGGCTGGTAGCTGCCGGAGCGAGTCATGGCATACCTCAGCTGGTCCCGGTGCTGAGCGACGGCCTGGTTGTCCATGGCAATGACCATGTTGTCAGTGACAGCAGCTGCACGGTGCATCACCAGCTCGGCAGCCAGCTCTGGGTCGTCAAAGTTGATGGGCTGCTCCACCCGCTCAGCTATGGCTGGGGGAACCACAGGCTTGCGCGCAAACAGCAACTCGTAGGGTGTCATACGGGTGCTTTCCTGGGTGGAACACCTGTACCCCAGAGCAATCATGGGCAGGGCATCATCCCACTGGTCAGTGACACGGTTGCTGGTGCAGTGCTTGCGCAGGCATGCCTTGACAGTTTGCACACATCGCTCAGACAGCCCATTGCTCTGAGGGTGGTTGGCAGAGGTGGTTCTGTGATCGATGAGTGCGCGCAGTAGCAACTCTGCTAAGGCCCCCTGGAACTCTGTGCCCCCGTCAGTGACTACTTCAGCACAGGCACCATAGCGTCCTAGCACGTGATGCGCAAAAGCTGAGGCTGTGGTGGCTGCCTCCTTATTGGGGATGGGGA
The DNA here is from genome assembly GCA_030144725.1 of Haematococcus lacustris. NCBI lineage: Eukaryota > Viridiplantae > Chlorophyta > Chlorophyceae > Chlamydomonadales > Haematococcaceae > Haematococcus > Haematococcus lacustris. Next base: position 24,938 of record JASKMD010000080.1, read on the forward strand.
TGATCTCGACCCATTTAGACAAATGCTCAATGCAGACCATCATGTACTTGTGGCCTGAGCGGCTGGGGATGAAAGGACCACAGAGGTCTACACCCCAGCGGTAGAAGAGGGCACGAATGGGTAGGCTGTGCAACTCAGGGGATTTAGCATTGAATGCAGCTTTGACCCTGTCACAAGCGGTGCAACGTGCCACAACAGCCTGAGCATCAGCTGCTAACCCACGCCACCAATAGGTGTGCTGCAGCAGAGCTGCCGTGCGCCTGCCACCAAAGTGCCCAGTGTTGTTGTGCATGGTGGACACTAAGTGTGGGCGCTCAGCAGGAGCAGGGACAATGCGAGTGCTGCCGTCTGCCATGCGCCTAAGCAGCTTGTGGCTGCCCCAGACATAAGCTTGTGCGCGACGCTGTGCCCGACGCTGCTCTGCATGCGGCAACCCAGCAGGCAAGGTGTGGTGCTGAAGCAACTGCATTGTGGCTGTGTCGTCGTGAATGTCACGCTCGGCGTCAGCAACATCAGCAAGCTGGGCAATGACAACTGCTGGCTGCGCAGCTACGGGTGTGGGCAGGACTGGATCAGGTGCTGGGAGAGGCGAGCAGGTCTGGTTGGTGCTGGTGTGAGAGCTGAGTATCAGCTGTGCACCCCCCCCGACAGCGACAACCAGGGCGTGCGAGGCCGTGCAGAGAGAGAGACAGTTATGTGCATGGTTACGCAGCAGGTTGGCACGATGCAGAGTAGCTGAGATAGCATACAAACTCCCTGCAGTTGTGGCGTCCATGCAGCGCCCCGTGATAGCGTGCCGCTCCTTGGTGGGCTCACGAGGTTTGCCTGCTGCAGTGAGGAGGGCACTTTTCCCCCCAAAGGGCGCAGTGGGGACAGCTGAGACAGGTGAGATAATGTCAACCAGAGAATGAGCAGACTGAGGCTGAGCATGGTGCAGGACAGCACTGAAGTGCTTGGGATCGCACAAGTTGGTCCACCAGGTGCCAGCACCCAGCTGGGCATTCAAACAAAGTGGGGTGCCAATGCTGGTGCAGACCGCTGTGAACTGACTGCGGTGGGCTTGGGAGTGGTGTTGGTGAGTTGTGTTGACAAGGACATACCCAGGGCGTAGCAGGGGTTGAAGCTGCTGTAAGCAGCCCACCACCCGCATGGTGGAAAGGAAGGTGCTGGATACCGGGCCATGCAGCCCAGCCAGGCTGCCAGGAGTGGGAAGGTGCGGACACTCCCACCCGGCCACAACCAGCCACTGATGTGGACCGCGCGCTCCAGCACGCACCAGGTCGGCGGAAGTGATGGTGCCCACATCCTGGGGCAGAGAGGTGAGTGTAGAGGCATAAGCAGCAGGGGGCAACAGCCCAGGGTAGGTAGCTGACAGCTGAGAAAGACGGTGGGGGATGAGATGCAGGCCGGAAGGAGCTGTGTCACAGGAGATGTAGCGCAGGATGTGTACACCATTGCGTAGCAGCATCTCTAACCCAGCCCCAAGACCCCCTTGCAGCTCAAGCAGCACCACCCCTTCTGCTGCAACTGCCGGAAAGAAAGAGGAAGCCACACATGTGGTGTTGATGGCAAGTGGCATGCGCACAGCGCAAGAGTCAGGTAAGCCAGAAGTGACTCCCAACTGGGCTGTGGCGGGGGAGGTTGCAATGAGAATGTGCTGAGCTGCTCGGACCCAGCTGGTGGCACGGTGAGTGAGAGTGTGGTAAGCGGTGGAAGGATAGGAAGAGGGTGTGTTGGGTTCGTGGTGATAAGCATCTGTCACACTTCCCTGGTTGCCGAGCAGGAGGTCGTCAGAGGTGATGGCGGCCAGGGCAGCTGAAAGGGTAGGTGTGGGCAGGTTAGGAGGGCTGGTGGTGGCAGCGCCACGCATGAGAGAGGCAAGGGCAGGAGGAGGGTCGAGGCAGGCGCCAGTGGAATCCGCGCAGGTGGGCCTGGGGAAGCGTGACAGGGAGTCAGCATTCTGGTGGGTAACCCCGGGACGGTGTTTGACGGTAAAGTCGTACTCCTGCAGCTGCATGGCCCAGCGGGCCACCTGGCCAGAGTGGTGTTGCCCAGACATCAGCCAAGACAAAGGCTGGTGGTCAGTGACAATGGTAAAGTGCCTGCCATGAAGGTAGAAGCGGAGGGTTTTGACAGCCCACACCACAGCTAGCATCTCGCCCGTGTAGCTGGCATAGTTGCGCTCATGCACGTTGCAGCTGCGGCTGCAGCAAGCCACCATGTACTCATCCCCGTTGGTGTCCACCTGCCCTAAGATACCCGCACAGCCCTCCCGAGACCAGTCAGTGTGCAAGACAAGGGGGCGCTCAGGGTCAAAGCGGCGCAGCACTAAGCCAGGAGTGCAAATCCTGTCTTTGAGTGTGCTGTAGGCGGCCTGCTGCTCACTACCCCAACACCACGCCACCCCTTTCCTCGTGAGAGAGGTAATGGGGGCAGCAATGATGCTGAAGTCAGGAATGTAGCAGCGATAGTAGTTGAACACACCCATGGCTGTGCGAAGGCTGGATACATCAGTGGGGGCAGGCATGTCACGCAGCGCCTGGCACTTTGCCTGAGTGGGGGTAAGCCCATGGACGGAGACGTCGTGGCCCAGGTATTCCACACGGTCAGCGGCCAGGATGGTCTTCTCAGGGTGCGCGAACATGCCGATGGTCTGCAACATCTGCAGCAGGGCCTGTACGTGCTCACAGTGTGCCTCAAAGCTGTCACTGTACACAAGCACATCATCAATGAAGGCCATGCAGCAGTGGGACAGGCTGGCGCTGGTGATGGCTGCGTCCATGACACGCTGGTACTCAGCGCTGGCATTTTTCAGCCCAAACGGCATGCGAGTGTAGCAGTACAGGCGGTTGCGTGCCCAGAACGCAGTCTTGAGCTGGTCATCAGGGTGCACAGGGATTTGCAAGAACCCTGAGCGCATATCCAGCTTGCTGAACCACCTGGCGCTGCCCACCCTGGCAAACATCTCCTCTGGCAGAGGCAACCCATACCGGTCAGACTTGGTGGCGTCGTTGAGCCGTCGGAAGTCAATGCAGAACCGGGTGTCTGTCCACTGCCCCTGGGCATCTTTCTTCATGGGCAGGGTGGGTGCCGAGGCATAGTCGCACGGGCCAGTGACGGGCTGCATGATGCCTGCCTCCTCCAGCTCCTTGACCTTCTTGTCCGTCACTTGCAGCTCCAGGTCAGAATAGCGGCGGGGCTTGGTGATGATGGGATCTGTGGTGGACAGCTCAATGCGAAAAGCACCGCGTGGGCCCTTGTAACCAGTGAGGTCACTCAGAGAATGAGCAAAAGCACCTGGATGAGCTGCAACCAGAGCCGCCATGCGATGTGCTTGCTGCTGGGATAGAGCCGCATGCTGAGCCAACAACACACCATTGGGCAGCTGGGTGTATTGTTGTGGGGAGGGATTGACAGCAGGACCATCAGGCAGCACCATGGTGATGGCAGAGCAGGAGATGGCAGGTGAGCACATGCCCGGCACAGGGGGCGGCAGGCAAGACACCATGGAGGGCAGCCAGAAGAGGAAGAGGAGAGAGAGAACCAACCGCAGCGGTGAGAGAGACCCCCATGCCACTTCCCTGGTGGAGCGCTGTGGCGTAGGTGGAGGGGATGCGCGCAGCGGAGGCATGGGAGGAACTTGCGGTGGTGGGGCCGTGGTCAGTGGGATGGCGGAGCGCCGGGCTGCAGCGGTGCCCACAGCCAGGTGGGATGCTGAAGGCTGCGGTGCGCTGGTTGGCATAGACATGCGCCGAGCTGCAGGGTCTAGTGCTGAGGAGGGGACAGAAATGACAGCTGCCCCTCCCCCCCTGCGGGTGACTGGCTGGGCTGGGCTGCGCACCGGTTTCACCCCTGATCCTGCTGGTATGGGTGCATCACCGGCGGCCACCCTGCTCAAGGCGCCTTCTACAGCTGCTAGGTCACCCCCACGGCTGACTGCGCTGGGTGTGGTGGTGCCAGACGGTGCAAGAGGTGTCCCCACTTGCACATGCACCAAAGGCGAGGTGTGAATCATGGCAGAGGCGGTGCCGCTGGTTGCACAGGGCTGAACCTGGCTGTGGGACACGGCAGTGCAAGCCACAAGCAGCTGGCTGCTGCCCATGGGCGCTGAGTATAGGAGGGGAAGGCAGCCTTTGGGCCCAGTGACTGGCAGTGAGTGAGAGGTGCGGACGTCTCCATGGCTGTGCAGCCGGGGGCAATAAGAGAACTGCCGGTCGTACACATCGCACACGCCCTTGGTCTGCGAGAGGAAGTTGGCTCCAAGCAGCAGGTCGTAAGCAAGGGGGCTACCAGGAGGCATGACAATGGCCTCCAGGTCGTGCACCATGGCATGGGGAGTGCCATAGCTGAGACTCACGCGCAGGGTGGCAACCTGGGTGGCTAAGGCCTCTGCACCACTCGCAGTGGACAAGCGACGGCTGCAAGGGGTGAGGGGCAGGTTCAGCGCGGCTGCACACTCATGTGAAATGAGGCAGCTGTCACTGCCCCCGTCCAGCATGACACCCTGGAGCAGATGCAGCTGGCCCTCACTGTCAGCCACTGCACACCCTGACTGCACCGTGACGTTGGAGAAGTAGGTGAGGTGTTGGTTGGGCACGGCGGTGTGGCAGGCAGCACGCACAGCGGCCGCTCGTGGAGGTTCAGCAGCGATGTGAGCAGCAGTGTCAACAGGTGCGACACTGGGCGAGAGGT